>JAWRVF010001675.1:0-51062 GCA_036785485.1 Physcomitrellopsis africana | reverse complement strand
GATGACGAGGGGTTTTTGATCTTGAACAGGCATCGCATGATTGTACAAACTCCTTAACTGCCTTCCACATTTGAGGCCACCAAAAATCTCTTGATATTAGTTCTAGAGTCTTGTTGTACCCAAAATGTCCTACTGCAGGAAAATTGTGATGAGCTTCAAGAGCACGTAGTCATGCTTCGCCTTCTGAGATATACAAGCGTCCTTCAAAGTAGAATAGATTGTTCTTGAATTTGAACTTGGAAGTATCATGAGACTTAGATGAATTATTCTTAATATCATGAACAAGATGATCTGAGGACATACTTGATTGGATTTTCTTGAGAAAATTCAAATCAACGGACAATGTTGATTTGATTGCTCGAAGATAAAATTATTCTGGCTTCAAGAGGGTTGTTCTTTGTTGATCAAAAGCTGCATCTCCTTCTTTTGGAGCAAGATAAGAACGTCTAGAAAGGGCATCAAATAAACCTTGTTGTTTTCTTAGCCTATACGTGATAATGAACTCAAATCTTGACAAAGACATACTCCAATGAGCTTGACGATGATTTAAAATATGTGCTGACATGAAATACTTGAGATTCTTGTGATCCGTATATACGGTGACTGGATGGGAGGCGCCTTCTAGATAATGATGCCATTCTTGAAAAGAGTCCAGGATTGCAAGAAGTTCTTTGTCGTGGATCTCATAATTAATCTTGGCTATTGAAAACTTTCTTGAATGAAAAGCTATTGGATGAAGTTTGTCATCTGTTCCCATTTGTGACAATACGGCACCCAATGCAAAATCTGATGCATCTGTTTCCATAAAGAATGCTTTAGAAAAGTCGACGCGATACAAGATTGTTGCAGAAGTAAAAGCTGTCTTCAAAGCTTCAAATGATGCTTCTGCTTCCTTGCTCCACTCAAGTTTTTCTTTACAAGTTAAGCGTGTCAATGGAGCTGCAACTTGAGAAAAGTTCTTAATGAAGATCCGATAATAATTGACAAATTCCAAAAAATACTGTACATCTCTTATTGTCCTTGGAATTTTCCAATCCATAATTGTCTGAACTTTCTTAAGATCCATCATTAAGCCGTTATTAGAAATGATGTATCCTAGGAAGTCAACTTGAGTAGTGTGAAATACACACTTTTTCATCTTGGCATATAATCCTGTATCTCTAAGTTTTTGTAACACACGACAAACATGAAATTCATGTTCTTCTGCGTTCTTAGAGTAGATTAGAATGTCGTCTAAATAGCAGACAACAAAATCATCAAGAAATTCACAAAAAACGTCATTCATAAGATGTTGAAAAGCAGCTGGTGCATTTGTGAGTCCAAACGGCATGACATTATATTCAAAATGTCCATACCTAGTTCGAAATGCAGTCTTCCATTCGTCACCTTCTTTGATGCGGACCAAATTATATGCTCCTTGTAGATCTATTTTTGTATAGATCTTTGCTTGGCTGAGTTGATCAAGAAGTCCTGAAATCAGAGGTAAAGGATACCTATTCTTGATGGTAATCTTATTAAGCCCTCAATAATCTACGCACATCCGTAAAGATCCGTCTTTTTTCTTTACAAATAAGATAAGAGATCCTGCTAGAGATTTCGAATGGCGTATGAAGTTCTTAGCCAAGTTCTCGTCAATATATTCCTTCAATGCAATCAGCTCGTTCTGCGATAAACTATAGATTGGTCCAAATGGTGGTTGAGCTCCTGCTTGAAGGTCGATTGAGCAATCATAAGGTCGATGCTGTAGAAGAATATCTGCGTTTTTTTTTTCAAAAACATCTTGAAAATCTTGATACTGATTAGGAATATTACTTGTAGTCTTCTCAGTATCTGAAATAGGTGTGGCATATATAACAAAAGATGGTCTTTTTTTTGCCGCATGTATAAAAGCTTTCGCACCTATAAGTAAGGGTTTGGATATACTAGACTTATGTATTTCTATTTGACTACTGGATTCTTGGGTTGAACTACAAGAAAAGTCGAGATTACGAGAAATCCAATCTATTTGAGGATTATACTTTTCTAACCACAATAATCTTAAAATAATCGGATTTGAAGGGGATCTAATCACATTAAATATTACGACACTAGTATGTCCTTTAATTGCTACATCTAAAAAAACAGTCTCATGGGTGACATCTCCAGAAGATAACAAATGACCATCTATGACTTCTACGTGCACAGGTTTAGCTTTCTTGATTAAAACTATTTCTTATTTTTTGACAAAGTCTTCGTCTATGAAATAGGCTGAGGCTCTTGAATCTAATAAAGCAAAGACTTTGTGATTTTTAGGTCCTAATGATACTTCTATTGTAAAACAAGATGAGGGGTCTGAAGAGAGAATAGGACCTTTACAAGGTGTTGTACATGATTCCAGCTGCACGGTCCCTATTGTAGCTGGAAAAATTGGTTTTCCGACACAGTGTCTTCTCTAGCAGCCATACTTCTCATTTTGTGATTGCGTTGCTTCTTTGGATAATATTCAGCAGTGTGTTTAGATTCTCCACAATATAAGCACAAACCCTCTTGACGACGTCGAGTCTTTTCCTGCTCAGCGAGAGGTTTAAAGCGTACAGCATCAATTTGCATTGGTTCTGGTTTAGCCAAGTAAGTTTCTGAAAACTTAAGAGTTACTGTCATCAATTGACTTGTTCCTCTCCAACTGAATTTATGTTCCTGGCGCCTTTCAAATAATCAATTGTCACATGCAATCACTTGAGCAACAAATTGCTCCAAAGATTCAGCTTTTAACATTGTTAGTAACAAATCTTTGAAGTTATCCTTCAATCCATAACGAAATTGCTTGATAAGGGCTTTGTCATTCCACTCTACATCGCAAGCAAGATTTTGAAATTCAGTAGCATATGTTGTAGCTGACCGTGATCCTTGTCATAAAGATAAAAGCTTTATCTCTGCTACCCTCTCTCGGTCGCTTTCTCCAAATGTAGCCGTAAACACTTCAAGGAATGAATTCACATTGTAAAGAAGTCTTGAATCTTTTTCCATCAAAGGTGCAAACCAAAAAAGAGCACTTCTAGATAGAAGTGCACCTATGAATCCAACTTGGATAAATCCATCAAGATATTGGAAAGGGTGTAACCTTAAATAAAGCTTGACTTGTTGCAAAAATCCTCAAAATTTTGATCTTGTTCCATCAAATTTCTCGGGTATACTAATCTTTGCCTCTTTAATGCTTAAAGAAGCAAGATTTCTTAGATTTGGTTGAGAGGCTGATCTACTTGCTTCTCTCAATTATACAACTTCTTGGCGTAAGCTCTAGACTTCCTCCATAGGTGTTGGAATAGCGCTTCCATGATTACCATTGGTGATTCGTGAAATTTCCACTCTAAGAGTGTTGACAAGCTCCTGAAGATCTGCAATAGTTGCAAATCTATTCTCGCTTCCGGTAAGTGTAGCATCCATGATTTTTCCTTCCATCTTAGACAACTTCACAAATCTACAATTTGGATTAGAGGAGGGTAATCCGCAACCTCTAATATCAAACAAAAAATCTTCCACAAAGAGGGGTGATCCACTCTCTTTTAGGAAAAAATCAAGGTTAGAAAGCAAATAGAGTCAATTCAAAGGTGGGTAGTCCGCAACCTTCAAATACAAAGAATAGAAGTGCGGTAATCCACTCATTTCTAATACAAAACAAGAACAATAAATCTTCACTCTTGCCAAACTGTCAAGGACA
Organism: Physcomitrellopsis africana; assembly: GCA_036785485.1. Lineage (NCBI taxonomy): Eukaryota > Viridiplantae > Streptophyta > Bryopsida > Funariales > Funariaceae > Physcomitrellopsis > Physcomitrellopsis africana. Next base: position 47,365 of record JAWRVF010001675.1, on the reverse strand, counting down.
AGAACTCGATGAAATCAAATGGACAAGTGAGACTTCTTTTATAAAATAGAAATAAGAAAATATGTATTCAATAGAAATTGGAATGGCTATTGCCAAAAGACAAGACAACTAGAGACTCTTGAAACTAGATTAGAAGCAAGAAAGGAATTGACAAGAATGAAGAAGGCTTCACTCTTGTCTCTATATATACTATCTAACTACAAGCTACGTGGCAATGTTCTATAGGACCTCCAATATGTGTTGACTTTGAAGGCCACTTGCCTTAGTTTGCAAGGCAAGTTTTTTACATGTGCGCCACATAGTTAGCTTGAAGAATAAGCTATTAACATGTGTGGCACATGGTTAACTTGTTGACCAAGTTTCTAACTAAGAAATCAACTATGGACACCTATACGGTCAAAGTAGCGTCTATGAAGCTTCCAGGAAGTTTTTCTAGAAGATATTATAGAATTAACCTACTTTTATCTATTTTTACCTAATTTTACTTAATTATATAGGTAATTATGTATATATCCGTGACACTTATTTTCCTATATATATGAGTGATTTGAGACTGATTAAACGGTGAAGAAGAGAGAAATCAACTGTGGAAGATCAGCATCAAGGTTGGAGAAGGAGGCCTGCCAACACTCGAAAAGGTTTTAGAATTTTTCTTCTATTTGGTAAGTTAGATTTCCTTCAAATTTGTTGTGCTTGTTGCTAACTAAGAGATTGAAAGGTGTACAAAGTTTAAGTAAGATCAATAGTCTAATCAACAGATATTGAGGTTCTAATTTTTCCTAGGATTGATTTGAATTGATTAGAATTTGGTTTAAGATTTGATTAGGATTTGGTTTAGGGTTTAGGATTTGTTTAGGGTTTGATTTAGGGTTAGGGTTTTTTTAGGATTTGATTTAGGATTAGGATTTGATTAGGATTTGATTTAGGATTTGACTTAGGTTTTGACTTAGGATTTGATCTATGGTTTAAATAGGGTTTGACCTAGGATTTGACTTAGGATTTGATCTAGGATTTGACTTAGGATTTGACTTAGGTTTTGACTAGAGTTTGATTAGGATTTGATCAGGGTTTGACTTAGGATTTGACCTAGGATTTGCCTTAGGATTTGATTTAGGTTTTGACTAGGATTTGACTTAGGGTTTGACTTAGGTTTAGACTTAGGATTTGATCTATGGTTTGAATAGGATTTGACCTAGGATTTGACTTAGGATTTGACTTAGATTTTATCTAGGATTTGACTAGGATTTGACCAGGGTTTGATTTAGTATTTAACTTAGGTTTTGACTTAAGATTTGACTTAGGTTTTGACTTAGAATTTAACTAGGGTTTGACTAGGATTTGAACAAGGTATGATTTAGGATTTTAAGATTTCTATTTTTAGTATTTTTAAAATTTAGTATTTTATATGTTATTTTCTTTTATGATTAATGTAGGATTTATTTATTCTTTTTTGTAATTTTTTAAAGATTGGATCAAAATTTGATTAATATTATTAAGATTTAATAGAAATTTAAGATTCTATTAGAGTTGTTAGGATCTTGTTGTTGTGTATTTCCTTTTTATCTTCCACAGCTAGGTGCCCAGAGCATTCTTGAGGAAAATTGCACATATTACGACAGCAGTCTTTCAACATATGATGAATGATATTTTTCAAGAGCATCTAGACGATTTTGTTGTCATCTATCTAGATGATATCTTGATATTTTCCAAGAACAAAGAAGAGCATGAGAAGCATGTTCATTTGGTGCTCAAAAATTATACGAGCGAGGATTCTATGCTAAGTTTGAGAAGTGCTTATTTCACCAAACTGAGATGGAATTTTTAGGATTTGTTGCGACTACGGAAGGCTTGAAGATGGATCTGAAGAAGGTGGAAGCAATTGTATCCTGAGAAGTTCTGAGAACGGTTAGAGATGTACAATGTTTTCTTAGCTTTACCAATTTCTATCAGATCTTCATTAAGAATTATTCTCAAGTTGCCGCTCAATTCACTCGATTGATGTGTAAGGATAAACTCGATTAGGGATCTCTAGTAGAAAAAGCATTTCAAAATCTTAAGACAGTGTTTACTACGACTCCAATTTTGGTACATCTAAACTTTGTAAAGGCTTTATATTTGGAAAACAATGCTTCGGATTTTGCTAAAAGAGCTGTACTTTCACAGGTGAGCATTGACAATAAGCTTCATCCGGTTGCATTCTATTCGCGGAAGTTTTCTGTTGTCTTAGATCAACTATGAGATCTATGATAAGGAACTCTTTGCTATAGTGGATTCTTTCCAAGAGTGGCGTCACTTCCTTGTAAGAGCTGCACATCCAATGACCGTTGTCATACTGCATTTACGTGCACTGTATAAAAATATTATATATCTTGTTAATACATATGTGAATGCTAGAGGTTATTTTAGAAGATATTATAAGGAGAGGATTTATTATAGCCACTTAGTTAGTGAATTAAGATGGCTATTTGTTTTGTTCCTACCTTATTTATATCCTAGAATAGACTCTTTTGTAATTAGAAGAAAAATAAAGGTTATTTTACCTTTCTTGTTGACTTTTGAGGTAGAATGGACCTTATGAGGGGTAAAAAAAGAAGAACATGGGGTGAATAGATCCTGACCAATAGGATTATAATTTTTAAGCCTTTTACAAAGTTATTATCTTCTACACAATACTTTTTATTTTAATTCATGGAGAAGCTTTCAACTTGAATTCTTCATAGATAATATTGAATCAAATCTAATCATATAAGATTATAAATAAAAATAACAATTAAAAAAAAAATTACAAAAAATTCTATTATAATTTATTTATATTAATAATATAGCATATTTATATTTATGATTATTATTATTATTAATTTTTGTATTATTAAAAATTTTAAATTGACCTTTTAAAAAGAATAAATTAGAGAAGTGGATATCAATCTACTAATTTTCAAATAGATAGATTACAATAATTTTTAATATTACAATATCATAAAATTAACTATATTTAATTACTTAATATCATTCAATTAAATATACTTAATTGATGTCTCAAAGTATGTTAAGATGTTATGAAGCAATAAAAGAAAAAAATCATGGAGTATAACATTAGAAGGCCCTTTTTATAAAAGTACTTGCTAAAATCTTAATAATGCCTATAAATTGTGGACACTTATAAGTCTCAACAAGTCTTCTTGCATGAATTCCAATAGATGAGTGAGTTCCTATGAGCAATATTTTTTTCCACAAGGCAAAGAAGGCCTAACATGCATCTTTTCATTTATATGCTGGTTGTTGTATTTTTGTTTAGCAATAGTAGATTTTTATATAAGTATTTTTTTTTATTTTTTTTATTTTTTATTTTGCTTAAAGACAAAAGTTTACATGAACATTACTAATGTAGACATGTATAGGCAAGAAAAGCAAAAGAATGATAAAAATTATTACAATGTGATATAGAATTGTGAATGTATGATTAGAAGATACACCAAGAAAATTGGTATCTTTGCAATATCTATTGGAAAAAGACCACATCATGATTTGCATTAGATTATAAGATATATATATATATATATATATCCATATATAAAGTATGACAAATAGATAAAAGAGAGCTTTTAATTGAGAGATTCTTAGCAATAAAGATAAATAGAATTATCCTTGCTAGGTATCTTTTTCAAACAATTAAAAATTAATTCAAAGAGAACAAATTAAAATCTATTCTACATCAATGGTGTGATATGATTAAATCCAATTCCTATTAAATACTGGAAGAAAACATGGCAACAATAAAAGCTAATCACACTTGAAGAGAGATCCAGATGGATCCTTACGAGGTTTGTGACCAGGAAGACCGAATCTCATTTGTTGGTCCAGTGATAGTTTGCATCGGAGCTTTCACAAGAACCTGATTATTTGAGTCCCCACAAGCCTGTCATTCCAATTTTCTCAACACAGAGTACTCAATGCGGTTGAGAATGATGCATAGACCCTGAAAAACTCTCTAATCTCGATCACGTCATAAAAACGTCCCCAACTTATGACCAATCTTACGTCGCATCAACAAAAAAAAGCGTCATGGTGCTGGGAATGGCGCTTCTTTGCACCCGAAGCAGACCGGAAGAGCGACCTCACATGGACGATGCGTACAGAATGTTGGATCACATCTAGACAAAAACTACAAAGACCGAAACAAATCAAACGAGTTGGAGTGAGTGGAGTTCTAGTAGACGATCCAAGTGTAGGACGGAAATTTAGTGCTATTGAAGTAAATATGGTCACTCAACAACTCCCACAACATGCTCTTCCACACACCCCTTCCTTGTCCGACTGGATACCACTAAGTATAGTATAATCCAGGATTGACAAGTATGTCAAACACAGAGCGGCAGCATCGTTCTTCCAAAGTGTGATTGATTTCTCAGCACAAGCACTTGAACTGATGCAATTTTGCACCACTTGCCTACGTATTCATCTCCCGATCTTGTCTCAGAGCTGCCCACTCACTGCAGAACATTGATTCGATCCATGTCATGAAAATTGGCCAGACAGACGAACTGTCCATGCGATTGAACAAGCAGTTTCGTTGTGCTTTTGAAGATGATGAGGAAAGCGAGAGAGATACTCCTCGAAGATTCTGTGGTCGCCATTTCCGTGAAGACGATATCGGAATACGCACGGCAATACATTGGAGCTGAAACGGGTGAGCTTTATACACCTGAAGACTAGGAGGAGCGCAAGACCTCCTTCATCGTCGATGGTCGACTAGCTCAGGATGAAACACATGAAGACGGTCTAGAAGTACTCCGATGTTGGACACAATTACCATGAAACCTTAGAAACAAGTTTTTTTCTTTGGAGGTCAGCATTCGGTGAGAAAGACGGGGATGGGGCAGAGATGAGGGTGGAAAGACAAAGCGAAGACATGCGCCGATAAGCGCGGAGAAAAGGCTGTGGCCTGTGCCTCCGCCTGCCCGGCGGGGAAAAGGTGAGGCCACCCTCGAGACCACCCTCGTGATCCCCGCGCCCAGCCCCGCCCACAGCCGGTGAGCGTTTCCAGGATTCCGGCGAGCCCGTGGTGACGAGGTTGGAAGCCCGAAGAAGAGCGAGAGAAGACCCCACGTCAAGACATGTCAGCGACACTTTGTGCCACCTGGGACATCCCTGCCTGAATAACCAATCACCCACTGGAATGCTACAATGCGAGTTGCACAGACAGCGTTGGAGAGGGATAAGCTTATCTCGTTTGAACGGCCACGCGTTCTTGCATTGAACGGCTGGCAAGAAATTGCACACAAATCCTGATAACTCTTATTCAGGCTCCGCTACCTTCGTTCATTCGATCGCAGCTCTCTCCTCACCACCACCATCACACCGGATCGGAGCAGCGCTGCACCATGGCTGCCACCGCGTTCACCGCGGTCTCTGTGCCGAGCAATGCTTCCCTCAAGGTATTGCCATTTCCTGTGCTACACCCTATTCCAAAGCTCATACTCATTGTGTGAATGGCTACAGTATCCTGACAAGGGGGGCCGATTGCGGTGAAAAAGAGGATAGGATAATCGAATTAGCGGATGGAATTGTTTCGATTAGCGGGTGAGATTCCCATTAAGAACCTCAGATGTAGAGTGAATCTGCATTAACCAGTAAGGGCCTTTCGATACATATATTGAAGCTCTTGTAATTCTGAAATCGAATTGTGCATGGGAGTCGTTCGGGAGTAGTAAGGATGAAGACAATTCGTAGTTAATTAGCGTGGATCGGAAGAACTGGGGATTTCATGTTGTCGACAAATGTAGATGGTTTATGATTGGATTCGTTGTATGGAGTATATAAACAACCGCTGCATTGGTTACAGGTCGCAGGCTCGAAGGGGCTTTCTGAATTCTCCGGCATGAAGAGCACCAATGCCGTCACCTTCGGCAAGCGCTCTGATGACCTCGTCTCTATTGTGGCTGCTCAGTCTGCCGTGGTAAGACTCGTGTCAATCTTGCTTTTGATCTTCCTCACAATACCCAATTTGAGTAGTATGTAGAAAAGTTGAATACTAAGTACTCGAGTGTATCTGGTTGAATGTAATGGTTGGTTCCAGTCTGCCAGCTCTGGAGCCACGAGGGCCGTCACTGAGGCTAAGATCAAGGTTGCCATCAATGGTTTCGGTCGTATCGGGCGTAACTTCATCCGGTGCTGGCACGGGAGGAAGGACTCACCCCTCGATGTTGTTGTCATCAACGACACCGGAGGTGTGAAGCAGGCCTCTCACCTGCTGAAGTACGACTCCATGCTAGGTACCTTCGATGCTGATGTCAAGGTTGAGGGCAACGATGCCATTAGTGTCGACGGGAAGGTCATCAAGGTGGTTTCCGACAGGAATCCTCTGAACTTGCCTTGGGGGTAAGAATTATTAGACAAACCCATATCTAAATTGAAATTTCTGATGTCCTGGGTACCAATTCATGCATCGCTGAATTTATCTACCAGTAATTACATTTGTCCTTTCATAGGGGTGGGAAGCAGATTGACCCCGTGACCTTCTGTATTTGCAGGGATATGGGTATTGATCTGGTCATCGAAGGAACCGGAGTCTTCGTTGACGAGGCCGGTGCTGGCAAGCACATCCAGGCTGGAGCGAAGAAGGTGTTGATCACCGCCCCAGGAAAGGGCGCCATCCCCACCTACGTCGTGGGTGTCAACGAGCAGGACTACAAGCACTCGGACGCTATCATTAGCAACGCCTCATGCACAACCAACTGCCTTGCTCCCTTCGTTAAGGTGTTGGACGAGAAGTTTGGAATCATCAAGGGAACCATGACCACCACCCATTCATACACTGGTGACCAGAGGCTGCTCGATGCCTCCCACCGTGACTTGAGGAGAGCGCGTGCCGCAGCCCTGAACATTGTGCCCACCTCCACCGGAGCTGCCAAGGCCGTGGCTCTCGTGTTGCCAAACCTGAAGGGCAAGATCAACGGAATTGCCCTCCGTGTGCCAACCCCTAATGTGTCAGTTGTAGACTTGGTCGTCCAAGTTGAGAAGAAGACCTTCGCCGAGGAGGTAAACCAGGCCTTCAGAGATGCATGCGCGACCGAGCAGTTGAAGGGAGTGTTGGCCGTGTGCGACGAGCCATTGGTGTCAGTGGACTTTAGGTGCACTGATGTGTCATCTACGGTGGACTCATCGTTGACGATGGTGATGGGAGATGATATGGTGAAGGTTGTGGCATGGTACGACAACGAGTGGGGATACTCACAGAGGGTCGTCGACCTCGCCAACCTGGTTGCGGAGAAATGGCAGTAGATTGCATGCTCAGAGCGTTATGCAGGTGAAGGTCAACAGTTTTTGCAAGGTCTAGGATCAGCCTGCTGAGTCTGAAGCTGGATGTAGTTGCATGTTGGGTAGGTTTTTTTAATCTTATGCAAGGTGTTGCTGATAAGACCCGACCTAGTTACTTCTTTGTCGGGTTGGTCGTGATTCTTAGTATTCCTCAAAGCTGATAGTAATCAGCTTGTATTCATTCGTCGAGCTTAATGCATCCGCGTCTTTGTGCTCCGGAGTATTTCTGTATACATCGTTGTGTACTTTTCCAACCTCGTCATTGTACTCCCGCTGTCAAATCGCTATCATTGCAGAATTGTGCAATCAGCTCACAATTGTGTTTCAGCCGGTTTGCAAGTAATAACTGCAATCGGAAAGTGTTGCACCATTCCGTATGCTATATATGTCTATATCCAACATTTACGACCTGCACTCACACCGATTCTCCGTTGGCATTCTGAAACGTGAAAGTCACTTGATAAATTAGGTTTTAAAATATCTGAAGTATCTGTGCATAACAGAAACAATCAACTGTAACAGATAACTTCCATAATCATAATAGCTGAACTCCTGTTGAATATATCATATCTGTTCTGGTATCTGGGAAGAAATTTTGGATGCTTCTTACTGTTTTCTTCTGTCAAACTCACATAGAAAGTTCCGTACCAGTCTTGGGCATTCAAATGATACTTACTACAATCATGTGACTATTATCATATTACTACATAATACAACTGGGTGATAGTACTCATAAGAAAGTGAGTATCTTTCTGTTACCCGAGAGATAATAATATACATGTAGATGGAAGACCGTCGATTCTGAAACTTTGTTAACTTATTGGCAAAGCTACTAAGTCTAGGTATTCTACAACCACTCTTGTCATTTCATATCTTACAATAATGATCACAATTCTGGTTGAAACTACCAGGTACATGAGAAGGTTAAAGAAACTTTTTCTAGAGTATATTCATGGTTGAATTGCCTATTGCTGAATTGACCCTACATTGATGTCCTCTTTTTATATTTTGCAGTTTTTAAAAATTGTGAATTAATTGAAGACCACTATGTAACTTTATCAATAGTTTATTTTAAGAAAATATTCCTAAAAATTTACAAAGAACTAGCTTTTCATTTTCACAAGTAGAAGTTTTTTTTAAACTTAAAAAGAACATGAATTTTTTTCCTGTATTTGTAAAATTCTTTTAACATTCTTCTTTGGTCCATAATAAAAGGAAGATTTAATTGGCTCTCTAGATTCTTCTACTCTTCTTTATTTTCAGCTTTTTTTTCCTCCATTCTTGTTGTTTTATATCTCCTATGTATATGACACAACAACATAATAAATTGAAAAATAAATCTCTAAAGAATTCACGTAAACAAATAAGCAAGTAGTAAATGAAAGCATTTTTAATGGCACTTAACTCAACATGCAATGGAAGTAGTAATCTTTACATGTTAGAGGTTGTGAATTCAAATCTTTAATAATCCACACTAATTTTGTATTATTAATTTAGTAATTGGTACTCTTTTGATTCATTAATTTTAAGAGATATTGTTAAATTGTTTACAAGAAAAGTGACATAAATGTAGCAATACAAAATCTATGTAGACCCTTTATATTTTATAAACATAATTCAGGTATTCTGTAAACATAATCCCATTTTTCTCCTCCAACTCCAACTATTGAATCATTTCATGAGAATACTATAATATTTTATAAACATAATTCAGATGTAATACATAAATGGATTCTCCACTTCCATGTTGGTCTCACTTTCTACCATTAAAAGACTCAGCACAAAAAAACATCCTAAAAATATACCACTCTAAAGACAGTGTAAATTCACTGTTCATCCACATTCTCAAATCAGCAGCAATTATGAGATTTGCCATGAAATAACTACATTGTATGAGAAGTGCCACATGTCACGCAGCTTAAGTTTTGAACACTTAATACTATATTGCAGTGCGAGGATTAAGGTTGGTGTGCGTCACTAAGCTTGTTTCCATTTAGTTCACAAAGATCTTGAACTTTTTCCCACCTTCGCAGGTGTGATGGTTTACACTTGTTTCACTCGACCGAAGTTGAAAAGCGTTGGCCAAATGACAACCGAAAGTCATCGTACGAATAAACTGTATCTCGGCAGGGCAGCTCCGCTTTGAAAACTTGAAATCAGGAATCACCCACTGCGGTGAAACTCGACGAGCATCACACTTGGTTTTCCATTCCTTGAGCGTCATAAAATAGAGAGAGTGCACCCCCGAAGTTTAGAGACTTGCAACTATGGGTTGCTAGCAGCTGCGTACGAGTCCCATTCTCTTCACAGAGGTGTGCAGGTGTCTGATGATATGTGTGCATTACAGCTGACTCGCAGATTCAGCTGTTTGTGATCCCCAGTGTGCCACATCGCCTCGCACAATACTTCATGAGAGTGAGTACCGTGCTGTTGCTGTGGGACAAGAGTCATAGTATTTGTTTGCTGGATTGACAGAGATGGTTGGTTGTGAGTATCTCAAGTATGTGAGTGAGCAAAACGCATGTCCTTTTTGTCTCTGAATGAGTAATTACCTCTTTAATCTTGCCCAAGTTTCATGATTTCATTTGTCTCCGAATCTTTCCAATCCAATGTGGGGAGTTGATCTGTAAATGTTTCTGATTACAAATAGTGTTCAGTAGTCATCATTCTTGTTTTACTACATCAACTTCAATGTGATTGTGTGTATATGTGTGTGTATGTCTGACTAAATTTATATATGAATATACAGTTTTTGTGATTACCTTAACAAACATCATAATTCATTAATTTTGAAACAAGGCTCAATTTCATGTTCATGACATTAACTCCTAAACGTTTTCTTTTTCTAATCATTATAAAAGCAAAAAAAAAAAAGAAAAAAAGATTGGTAAATATTCTTGAAGATTAGATGCAAAACTTCACTCATTTAAAGTCCAACATTGGTATAATTAAAACGTGTTTTCTGATAATTCATTTATCAGCATTCTATGGCAATCTTTATTGTTTACATCATTAAAAATTTGTGTGTGGTGAAGTAGAACCTTATCAAATATGTAAATCACTATAAAACAAAGAATGCATTATTTCCATGAAAACAATCATCTAAATAGTGTACAAATATTGCAATGGTCTTCAAAATTGTACCTTCAGAACTAATCATGCCATATTGCAATTTCTTTAAATCATAACAACAATCAAGTCTGGTAAATAACAATACAAAAATAATTCAAAAATATCATCTGTAAAGTTTTCCAAATCTCTGCATTATTTAATTCATATGTACATAAATAATGTATATGATGCAAGGTTTTAGCTTGCTGTATAACCATGATATACTGTGTAAGTTCTTATGTATCCTCTTTACATATTTTACATTTTTCCATCTCTTACAAGGTCTTTCAAAAAATAATCAAAAAATTAATTTACATATTTTATTTTATTTTATTCATAGAATTCATTTTATGGGTTTAGGTTGTACTGACATTTAGTCTCATCCACTTTGATGGAGAAATGTCTTAAAAATCATGTCTAACTTCTCATACTTTTTTGGATTTTTTTTTGGATTTTTTTCTATTTAATTTTTATTCAAAGAAGTAAAATACAATCTGTATCATTCTGCTACATGATATACCCATACAAAATAGTTGGCTTTGAAATATTTATGCATAAAATCTCTAGTCAATTGTTATGCATTCTAGATTCTTATTTCATTCTAATTATGTGATTGTGCTGCTCAAATTCTACTACAGTTTATTATCTTTTGAATTTGAGTTCCACTCTAAAAAAAACCATGTTGGTTTACTTAAATTAGTATTATATTATATTCTACAGCTAATTTTCATAATCTCTTAAAATACATGACCTCAATTTTACATAGCCATTTTTATAACTTTATAAAAATTATTTATTTATTACTTATCCACATAAGATGTAATATATAAATTAGATACACCATATACATTAAAATTTTAATTCTTTATTTATTTTTCTTGAATCTTTTGAAAATATATAAAATATCTAAATATAATTCTTTATTTTTTTAAAAAAAATTATCTTTTAAATATGTTGAATTTAAAATTCAAAGTTAAATTTGAATTTGATCATCTTAATAAATGAATTTAACATAGTCAACATGGCAATTCAAACACCAACAAACCTCATTGTATTTTTTAAAGAATTTAAGATCAAATAATACATATAAAAGAAAAATACTATAATAGAAATTTTATGATTTGAAAAATAATAAATCATATAAAAGAAATTGATGTTTTTAAAATTTTAAAATATAATAAATAGTAAAATAATATTATATTGATTGTGCCAATTTATGACAAAATTTAAAAGCTACAAAGTTTTCATAATTCAAATAATTATTAAATAATTATATATATATATATATATATATATATATAAAGTTAGATATAATATATTTTAGGAAATTGATATTTCTTTCCATATTTTTATTACTTCCACCTATCACATTGTCGGGTAGAGAGAATTCGCCTTGGGAAAACACTAGGTTTCTAGCTGCTACTAGAACTAGCACAAAGGAAGTCGTGCAAGTATCTTATATTCTTACACAGTATTTGTTCAAGCTTCAAAATTATACTTGTATTATACTTATACAAAACTTGTACGATTATAAGATATAAACCTTCAAATAATACTTATATAAAAATAGAGTATAATCCTTGTAAAAAATAGAGTATAATCCTTGTAAAAAATAGAGTATAATCCTTGATATAATATTTATATAAATACTTATATAAAATAATATATAATCTTTACTATAATACTTGTACAAATACTTAAACAAATATTATATATAATACTTGTAGAATACTTGTAGAATACTTATAGAAGACTTATATAAATACTTGATATAAATACAAGTATATATACTTATATAATAAGAATAAACAAAGTGTATATACTCAAGTATATCTCAAAATACAACCGTATATGAGGAATACAAGTCATACAACAAGCTGAAACTAAATAAATCACTAAAAATCCATCCAAAGTTCAAATCAAGCGTGCTTATAGCCTATAGAAAGCTAATAATCCATTGTAAAACATATAAAAATTTCACAAATAGATATCTTACCATTTAAAAGTTATGGCTAAAAGAAATAGGCACTAAAATTTCCTAGCAAATACAAAGGCAGCAAAGCTTCTCTTCACTTCAGCCTTTGTTGTGATTACTACCCTTCTTTAAATTGGGCATGCAATAGCTTTTTAGAAAGCTCACTCCATCATCTGACTTGTCCTAAAATTTTGCATATATGACTCTCAAACTTCAGATTTTATAGCTAGTTGATTCTACTCTTCAAACCCTAGCAATAATTTGCCTTCTTGACACTTCATGGCTCATAAAACTTTTATAAAAGCTTCAAATGTATTGATTTTTGTTTTCATGGAAAGCTTATACAAGCCACTATAAGTATATAAAATATCAAAAAGATTGAAGACACTATCCAACTTGAGTGGTTGAACAAAATCTCTGCCCCTCTTCGTTGAGTGGCAGCAGATCCTTTCCCACTCTCAAGCTTACAACTTTCTCTCTCCAACTCCAAATGCTACAAGAGATAGCTTGATAGAAATCTAGCACAATTTTCCACACTTTCTATAAATTTCACTAAGAAAAAGTTGAAATCAAATTGGCAGCTCGAAGTTTCTGCCGTCACTTTTTGATAGCAGCAAACCTTATTCTATTAAAACAAGCATAATTTTTTTTTTACAACTCCAATACAAGCAAGTGAGTAGGTTCTAAAATCCTCACAACTCAAAAAATACACATCTCAATTTTCATTACAAACGCTTCTATATCCTAGGAGCTATCTCTCTCCAAAGTTCACTACTCAAAAATTCCCAAACCCTAGGTCTAGCAAGAGGAGTATATCCCCCTTTCCTTCCATATCAATCTATGAGACACTCACATGGGCAGCCAAATCCTATTGGACAGGCCCTATTCACCCCATGGTCTTTTTTCTTATCCCTCACGAGGTCCATTCTACCTCAAAAGTCAACAAGAAAGATAAAACAACCTTTACCTTTCTTCTAATTACAAAAGAATCTATTCTAGGATATAAGTAAGATAGGAACAAAATAAATAGCCATCTTAATTTATTAACTAAGTGGCTAAAATAAATCCTCTCTTAATAATATCTTCTAAAATAACCTCTAACACTCACACTTGTAATAACAATAAATACAAGATATATAATATTTTTATATACTGCACATAAATGCAATATGATAATGTTGTCATACTATAATTTTTTATAATATATAAAAATCAATCAAAACATATAATATGTTCATAAGTTCTAATATATATTAGAATAGTTTGTAAAATAATTTAAAAGAGTTGATATAAGAAATTTTGTTTTGGTTTGTTTTTCCTAGTTTGATTATGGCATTTAAATTATATGGAACCTAGATGTTTAATATGAAGCTTTAAGACAAGATTTGGAACCTAAAAGATTGAAATCTAAGCTACTAAGAGATTCATTTGGAGAGATAAAAGTAAGATATGGAAGAATGAAGGTAAGGGATGGAGGGGTGGAGGCAAGGGATGGAAGGATGAAGATCAGGGATGGAAGGATGAAGGCAAGGAATGGAGGAATGAAGACAAGGAATAGAAGGATGAAGATAAGGAATAGAAGGATAAAATCAAGATATAGAGAGATGAAGGCAAGAGATAGAGAATTTCATCCTATTGGTCAGATTTCATCCTATTGGTCAAACTTTATCCCTATTGATCAGTCTTCATATCCAATCGACTTTTAATAAGCTATTTGGGATATTTTGAAAGTTTGAATAATTTTAGAGGTGACATTTGAGAAAGGCAAAATAAATATTATATAGTTTAAATTTTGGATGACAATTTATGTACAAAAATTAGAGATTTAGATTTGAAATGAAGAAAATATAGCCATTTGAAGTTAAGGTATAGATTTAGAATATATTATTACTCTTTTGAAAAATAAGGAATTATATAGAAGCTTTTGGAGATCAAAAGATGTGGTTGAAGAGGTGATTTCAAGACCTACATCTTACATAAAGGAATTATTATATTTGGAATTCTAAAAAAGGAGATATTAAAAGTTAAAGATAGCAAATCCAATTCTAAGACAATAAATAGACCATATTATTAATAGTGATGATTTTTGCCATACTTTGAGTTTTCAGATGAATTATTATCTAAATTTTTTTTTAAAAATAAATTATTATGTTAAAAAGCTATATACCAATTTTTATGGTATTTAAAAGTTTAGTTTGTGAGAAATGAAGAATTTAGCATGTACATATTTATAAACAAAGGTTTGAAGCCATTGTTAGGATTTTAGTGATATTTTAAGATCTATATTGAATCTATAATTAAAATTTGATGTGATAGTTGTCAAAAGTATATTTGTACTTCATATAAAATTTGAAACTGTTTGAATAGTCCAATTGAAAGATATATATTGTTAGATTTTGAAAAAAATCTCATTCTAGGACATATAAGATTTATAGTATTTTACTATGATTTTGGATGTTTTTTTCTATTAAAAACTTATATATTTGATGCAATTTTATTAATAGAAATAATTATTATATAAATTTAAATTTTTTTTTATCTTAATATTTAATTGAATAATTAGTGACAACCAAAAGTCCAATAGTTTCTTAAGAAAAATTCTTTCTATCCCAACATATTGATACTTCCACTAAGAGAGTCTCAAGGTATTAACTACTTAATAAGTCAAGATGGAAGATCAAAATCTAGGAATTGCATTAGTAGGTGGGATAGATGTCCAAGATTTATTTAGGGCATTTCTTCAGTTCATAGATGAGAGACAATGGATATAAAGAGATGATAGGAATACCACCAAGGCCTTATAAATAGTGGTGGATAAACTCGAGAGGTTTGATGGGAAGAATATCACCAAGTTCGTAAAGATCTACACATGTGAAATGGAGGTGCATTAAATTTTAGAATTGAGAATGATTACCATTTTTGATCTAGTAATAATATCAAAATTTAGAAAAAAGATGCAAAAATTTCATGTTGGAATTATATTGTAGAGCAAATTTGATGAGCTACTGAAGGATGAATTCTTTAAAAAAGACTCAAAAAGAATAATCAAAAGAATAATTTGGTGTTAGGGACATTCACTTTGAAGGTTAATAGAACCTTCTAGAATATTCTTGAAGCTTCTTGAGTTAGTGAAAATTGATTGAGAAGCTTCATGATTGGTGAAAGTTGGTTGAAAAGTTTTGTAGTTAGAGAAAGTCACTTGAGAAGTTTCTTAGTTAGTGGGAAGAGTTCAAGAAGCTTTCCAATTAGTGGAAGGAGCTTAAGAAGCTTTCCAATTGGTAGAAGCTATTTGAGAAGCCTCTTAGTTTGATGGAAGCCGCTCAAGAAGCGCCCTAGATAGGAGTATATATTGGTGTCAAGGCTGAAGAATTCTTCAGTCTTGACAACGTATCACTTGGAGTTCTAATTCATCTTTTTTTAATATTATTTATATATTCATTTGATTAATTCAAGTTTTTAATAGTTTCTTCTAGAAATCTTGTCCTAATTCAAGTCTCTTATTTTGTATTCTAGTATCCTTGATAATTTGTCAAGACTAATCTCATCTTTAATATCAAAATTGGATTCTTTTTTGTTAGAGAGTGGATTACTCCTCTATTAAAAGGTATACTAGTACTTTAGAGGTTACAGATTACCCTCCTCTAAACTAATATTTTTTTCATCACAATATTAGGGTTTTGTCCCTCTTGTTAGAGAGTGGATCACCTCTCTCCTTGAAAGTCTTAAAGCATTTTAGAGGTTGCAAATTACCCTCTTCTAAATTGATATAGTCTTCTTATAGATTCATTTCTTCTTTCTCTTAAAATGGTTGAAGGTCAAGATATTAATATGACCAAATCTTCCAAATTCAAGTTAGATGCTATTACAAGTGCTCTTACTACTTTATCTGCTAGGACTATGAAAATTGAAGGAATTGTTGCAAAATTTCATAACGACGCAACATATGGAGTATCACAATCTAGACTACATCCACCTCTAACTTTTATGCTTGAAAATGCAATACTACCTATATTACGCCAAAAAAATCTACATGTTCAATAACATAAAGAACCTTGAATTAGTCTTTTCAAAAAATATAATAACACACATCCAAAGTTCCAAGGGTTTGTCAATCAAATTCGATTGATAACAATTCTACAACCTAAAACTTATCTAATAGAAGAATCATGCATTGGATTTGGTTGGCACCTTACTTATGGGGCAAGCACTATCATGGTTTGCTTCCTTGTTTGAAAAAAAATTAACAATTTTGATCAATTTTGAAGTTTTCATGGAAGCATTTGTAGAAGCATTTGTGAAAGCATTTGGAGAACATGACAAGACTTATTAGACAGTAGCTAAGATCCAAGCATTACATCAAAGGGCGTGTTCTATATTAGTCTATATATTCAATTTTACGCAATTAGTATGTGACATCAATTGAGACGAAGAAGCCCTAATGAGCCAATTTTATTGGAGATTAAGAGATGATGTAAAGGATTTTTTTATTGTTGCTTCCGAGATTCACAATCATTCAATGAAGCCATTAACGAAGCCATAAAATGTGATAACCAATTATTTTAACATCAACAAGATCAACATTCATGGACTTTAATAAGACAACATGCAATCCGATATATCCTTGCTACATCAATAAGCATTTTGAATTCACACTTAGAAGTAGAAAATATGCAACTTGATGTAATATGATTTAAATCTTTTAGTCTATATGAAAAGAAGCATTGGATGGAAGAAGGTCTATGCCTATATTGTAGTGAGGAAGGCTACAAGGTTGATAATTGCCAGAAGAAACAAAATCGATACATTACCAAAATTAAGAGTGCAATTATTTAGAAAAACAACAATGTTTAGCCACAATAGGGATTATACAATTGGACGATCCAACATTACAAAATTATTCATATTCCTCTCTTTCTATTCAACCTGCTTATTGTTTTACAATCTTTTTATATTTTGGCCCTCAAAAGCTTCAAACAATTATTTTGTTAGATTTAGGGGTGTCTACTTCTTTAGTAGATGAGATATTTATTGAGCTTCACAAAATTCTTTTAATACAAAAATTCAAATCCATTCATGTAGAAGTAATAGATGAATGATTTTTATCTTCTAATAGTATTATCGATGAAACCACAACTATAGAAATGTCATTCAAAGATCATAGAAGTCAGATTGTGTTTAATATTATTAGAACTCTTTCAAATCCTATTATTCTTGGGCTATCTTGGTTGAAAAAGCATAATCCATCTATAGATTGGAAGTTGCAAAGAGTAACATTTTTCATAGAGATCCTTACAAAAAAAATTCATAAAAAGCCATGAATTGGTAAACCTTTATTTGTTGGAACAAGGGCTTTCATAAGATCGGCTAAAAAAAGTACACCATTTATTATTTATATGATTCCAATTAAAGAAGATATTACTTTATTAGCAAGTATTCCAAAGCAATGTAATGAATTTCAAGATAATTTTTAGAAAAAGAATGCTAATATATTATCGGAGCACTAATCATACAATTGTTTTATAGCTCTTCAAGAAAGAACACAACCACCTTTTGGCCCAATCTATAATCTTTTTTAAAATGAGCTTTTGATATTAAAAGATTTTATTGATAAAAATCTTATAAAAAACTTCATCAGACATTCAAAATTTCTAACAAGTATACCTATATTTTTTGTAAAAAAGAAGGACGGTTCTTTACGTATATGCATTGATTGTTGATGATTGAATAAAATAACAGTAAAGAATTATTATCCACTATCATTAATTTCAAGACTTTTGGAACAACTCGGCCAAGCTAAGATCTATACTAAGATAGATCTTTATAAAATATATAATTTGATATGGATTAAGAAGGGAAATGAATAGAAGATTGCATTTTGGATAAGGTATGGATATTTTGAATATAATATCATATTCTTTGGACTAAGAAATGCACTCACTATCTTTCAGCATTTAATGAATTATATCTTTCATGAGCACCTAAAAAAGTTTATAGTAATCTATCTTGATGACATCTTGATTAACTCAAAAAATCTAGAAGAACATGAGGGGCATGTCAAGTTGGTATTACAAAAGCTGTGAGATGCAAGTTTGTATGCTAAGCCAGAAAAATGTATATTTCATCAAGCAAAGATGGAATTTTTATAATATATTGTATCTACTAAGAGTTTGATAATGGATCCAAAGAAAGTAGAGATAATTATCCAATAGGCCATTCTAAAGATTGTGAGAGACGTACAATATTTTCTTAAATTTGCTAATTTCTATCAAATCTTTATAAAAAATTATTCTCAAGTTGTCGCCTCTCTTATTTAATTGACATGTAAAGACAAGTTAGAATAAGGGCCTCAAATAGAGAAGGCATTTCAAGACCTCAAGATGGCATTTAATACAACATTAATATTGGTGCATTTAGACTTTACAAAGCCATTTTAAATAGAGACTAATGCTTTGGATTTTACACTAGAGGCCGTATTTTTACAAATGGATATAAATAGAAAATTCTATCTTGTTGTATTTTATTCTCAAAAGTTCTCTACTGCCAAAACTAATTATGATATTGATAATAAAGAGCTTCTTATTATTATGGATTCTTTTCAAAAATGGTATTATTTTCTTGAAAGAGTAATGCATCCTATGACTGTATATATAGATCATATGAACTTAGAATATTTTATATTAGCTTGGATTTTTAATCGCCGCTAAGTTCAATGGAATATGTTGCTATCTCAATTTAACTTTGTTATCACTTATTATCTTAAGAAGCAATAAGGATTATCTGATGCTCTATTGAAGAGATCATATCTTGTACTAAGGATAGAGAAGGCAACGTTTGATTAACAATATACAACTTTATTGAAACCGAAGCAATTCTGCCTTTGTACCACTATTACATTAGTGCCTATTGATTCTAGTTTCCTCAATAAGGTGCATGCTGAAATCACTAATGATGCTTTGGCCCTTGATGTCAAACATCACTTGAAAGAAATTACTAATAAGTTCAAATTTGAGGAAGACCTTTTATACTTTGAAGGATATTTGTATATCTCAAAAGGACCAACATGACGATGTATTCTTCAATCTTGCCATGATTTTCTTGCTACAAGTCACTTTGGATTTAACAAGATCTTCAAACTTATTTTCCAAGATTTTTGGTGGCCTCAAATGTGAAAGGCAGTGAAGAACTTTATACTCACTTGCAACATTTGTTCAAGGTCTAAAAATCCTCAACATTGCCCTTATGGACTTTTACAACCCTTGCCTATTCTAAGATGGTCATGGTCTTTAATCTTGATGGATTTCATTATAGATCTACTGCCATCCAATTCATTGGATAAAATCTTTGTAGTGGTTGATTGGCTCACAAAGATGGCTCATTTCATTCCTTGCAAAAAGATTAAGTCTAATAAAGAAATGGCAAGGCTCTTTCTTGACAATATATATTGATATCATGCCCTACTAGATGATATCATATCCGATTGAGGATCCCAATTCATATCTAAGTTTTGAAAATAACTTTTTGAAATATTGAAGGTGGATATTAAATTTTCTTCAACTTTCCATCCTCAAACTAACAGCCAAACAAAATAGTGTTGTGTTGTGGTTTGGCTACTATGTGAAAAAATTGTACATATATATTTAATGTATAATTTACTATGCAATTAAGTGAAAGCCATATCAATAGATTTTATTGATTATAAGATGTGATTAGGTTATTAATTTAGAAAGAATCCATTTAATAGAAATATTAATGAGATTTATACAATCTTATTTTCTTTTTGATAGTGATTTTGAGGTTGATTTATATTGACAATAACTTATATATATCTAAAGTCACCTTTGTTAGACACTGGTGACCCTTAAAATCTTAGTTTACTTCTTTTATTTGGTGCTTAAAGCACAAAGTATGTAAATCTTATAAGAAGAAGGATTAGAAAAGAGTTTTTAATATAAAAAAGGTAGTTTGGCCATCCATGTGGATAGATAGAGGTGGATGATAGAAATCTCTATTCTAATTGGCTAAAAATCTTGCCCAATGGGCTTTAAGGAGGTTTCCCGAGGATTTATTAGAAATTAGGGTTTTTTTTTTGAATAAAGTTGAATATTAGAGGCTAGGATCATAAGGTTTAGGTTTTTGGATTTGATTTAGGTACAAATTTTGTGTAATTTGCACTTTTTATGAAGAAGTTATAGGCACTCAAAGTTAAAGTGTTGATTTTGGATCTACTATCACTCTTTTGGATATAACTCGTGCATACAGAGAGCAATCAAGGATTGACAACTAGGGTTGGAGAGAACACTTTTATGGCTATACTTTTTATATGTAGCTTGTTAAAATTTAAGCTAGAATGAAGGAGATATTGGAAGTTGAAGTCAGTGCTAGTAAGCTAAGGGCAATAAGTGACCCCGCTTAATTAGTGGTTACATTTTGAGCTATATCTTATATAATTTGATAGATTATTAGCTCAAAATTTTCAAGAGTGTATATATTTATGTCATAAGACTATATTAAAATATTTTGTAGCATTAGTATTTTGGATTTGTGAGATATAAGGAAAATAGTGCTCGGGTGTCTCTGAGCTAAGGTTTTAAGCACCTGTTAGGGATTTTGAGATATCGGATGATTGAAAACGAATTTATGATTGATTCTTTCTTGTCGTGAAACTTAAGAAGATCATCTACACTCTAAAGTAAATTTTATAGAAACTAAACAATTTAATCAAGAGTTATTGAACTCTAAAGTTTAGTAAGAAATAAGTCCTTGCATATGAACAAAGTTTTGAAAGGTTTTTGTGGAATTTTGAACCTTTTTTGTACAAACTTATTTGAATATAAGAGGGTTTATACATATAAATTCTCTTTTATAAGATTATTGTATTATTTTTTCTTTTTATTAAGGACAAATCACTTGTTAGATTTTTGCCATCAAGTTTCAAATAAACTCTCTACAGCTGGGTACCTAGTATATTCCCAGATAGAAGTTCACACCATAAGACAAGGCATTAACCAAGTTTTAGAGCAGTATTTATGATGCAATATTAACTAATAACAAGATAATTAGATCTTGTATCTACCATTAGTAGAGTTTATATATAATAATACTGTTCATGCTTCAATTCAACAAACATTATTTTATTCCAACTATGGATATCATCTGAAGCTTGATCTATGGACTGCACCAAAGAATAATAATCTAATGATTGAAGAATTTGCAAAGCAACTATTGCAATACCAAACAACCTTAAAGCTTCAATTACAAGTAGTTTAAGATGCTTATAAGACATCTATAGATAAATTTAAAAATCAACTACCTACTTATTATATTGGAGATAAAATATGGCTTCTTTGATGGAACATTAAGATGAAGCAGCCATGCAATAAGTTGGATTATCAAAAGTTGGGACCATTTTCTATCTAGAAGCAAATCAATCTAGAGGCAAATCAATCCAATGGCATATTACTTAAAATTATCATCTACTATAAAGGTATGTCGAGTTTTTCATATCTCTCTTTTATAACCTTATAGAAAGTCACATATTCCAAGAAGAGTACAACAATCCCTGCCTAGTATAGAAATTAAAGACCTTAACGAATACGAGGTTGAAAAAGTACTTAATTCATGGCAAAGGTGGAGCAAATTGGAATATCCTGTTCACTGGCAAGGCTATAATATTAATGAGCGCACATGAGAATTGGCAAAAAATCCCACCAATGCACCTCAATAAGTACAAGAATTTCATTGACTCTATCCCCACAAACCCAAACATATTCAATGATAATTTTTTAGTGAAGATTGAATTCAAGAAATATTTATAAAGAGAAGAAGAGTTAAATTAAAGCTTTTATCTATATATAGTCATCTATTCTAAGATAGAGTGGTAGAAGTAAATTAGTCACCATATCAAACCTTCAAGCATTGAGAGAACTAGACTCAGAAGATTCATTTGCCATGCAAACTTTGAACAAACCAGTGCAATTTTCACAACCTTCAATTGAATAAAGCAAGGATAATATATTTCAAGCTTTGACTTCAATTCTCAATATCTCCTTCATTCTAGCTTAGACTTTATCAATCTAAATATAAAAAGTATAGCAAAAAAAGTGATCTTCCTAATCCTAATTGCTGATCCTCTATTGCTTTCTATAAGCATGACTTATATCCAAAAGAATGGTAATATATACAATTTTGACACCTTAATTTTGAGCGCCTATATCTATCTCATAAAAAGTCCAAATTATATAAATTTTACACCAAAACCATAGCCAAAATCCAAACTTACTGATTCCAGCCTTTAATATTTGAATCTTCTAAAAATCAAACCTTAATCCCTAATAAGTCCTCGGGCAGCCTCCTTGAAGTCTATTAGGTATGATTTTTGATTAATAGGAATAAAGACTTCTATCATCCATCTCCATTCATCCATATAGATGATTTAATTATTTCTTTTCATACTAAAATTCCTTTTTAATTCTTTTTTTAATAATATTTATATAATATGTGTTTTAAATTCAAAATAAAAGAAATAAACAAGATCTCAAGGATTAGCAATATCTAATAAAGGTGATTCAAGATACATAAAATTTATCAATATAAAATCAACCTCAAAAATTATTATTAAAAAAAAAAGTAGTATAAATCTCAATAATAGCCCTTTTAAATAAAATCCTTTTAAATTAATAACCTAATTATATTTAAAAACTAATAAAAATATATTAATATGGCTTCTATTTAGTTATATAATAAATTATATATTAAGTATATATATACAATATTTTCACATAGTAGCCAAATTATAATATAATATTATTTTTTAATAATAGATTCTATTAGTCCTCAAAAAAATTGCCTATGGCCTTGAGCTAGTACTTCCATTGTTGAAACATCTCATCTAAGGATGTGATCTTCATTGTGGCCTTCAAAACATCCTCCAAAGAAGATCTTAGGCTTAAGAAGATTCATCTTTCCAAGCTCAAGCAATATTATTAAAATTCAAGCACTGAAATTGAGACTTGTATGGTTGGATGTTACTTCTAATAGCTCTAATCATAATTGTATTTAGCGCTGAAATGTATCATCCTCACTTTTTTTAATCAAAGGTTGTGAAAATTGCACTAATTCATTCAAAGCTTGTATAACAAGTGAATCTTTTAAATCTTGTTTTGTTAAATCTTTCAATACTTGAAAATTTGACATGATAATTGACTTGCTTTTATAATTCTATTCTATCTTAGAATAGATGGCTGTATATTGATACAAGCTTTGATTTTACTCTCTCCTTTTTACAAATATTTTTCAAATCTAATTTTTACCAAGAAGTTATCATCAAACACATTTGGATTTGTGAAGATAAAATCAATGAAATTCTTGTATCTTTTGAGGTTCATTGATAAGATTTTTGATAGATTCCTATATGTGCTCATTAATATTATAGCTATACTAGTGGATAAGATATTCCAATTTGTTCCACCTTTGTCATGAATCAAGCATCTTTCAACCTTGTATTCTTCATGATTTTTCAATTTTGATATTACATGGCAATTGTTATATTCTTTCTAGAATATGCAACTTTTTATAAGGCTCTAAAAGAGAAATATAAAAAATTAAATATTTTTTTATAGAAGATGGTAGTTCCAAGTGATATACCATTAGATTAATTTACTTTTGGATGAAAAATGGTCCTAATCTTTGATAGTCCAACTTATTGTATGACCACTTGGTTTTGATGTTCTATTAAAGACGCCATATTTTATCTCTAATATAAAAAGCAAATAGTTAATTTTTATAATATATATATATATATATATATATATATATGATAAAAATTATAATAATTATAATATATTTTATCTCTAATATAAAAAATAAGCAGTTGATACCAAAATCTATAAAGATATTGCTCTATTTAATTTGTTCTAAAACGCTTTCATAAAATCTTTTTTAAGTATCTTTAATTCCTATTGAATCAAGATAATTGAATATTAAGTAGAAATCATTCTTGTTTATGTTTTTTACCACATAAATATGTTACAATACGACATTGCCCTTATAGACTCTTACAACCTTTACATATTCCAAAACAATCATGGTTGTCTATGTCAATAGATTGTATCATAGATCTACTACCATCTAATTTATTGGACAACATCCTTGTGATGATTGATTGAATCACAAAGATAGCTCATTTTCTTCTTTGTAAGAAGATTGCTTCTAGTGAAGAAATGGCAAGGCTTTATTTTGATAATATATATTAGTATTATGGTCTATTAGATGATATTATATCAGATTCAAGATTCCAATTTGTATCTAAGTTTTGGAGATGTTTGTTTGAAATATTGAAGGTAGATATTAAATTTTTTTTGGCTTTTTATTTTCAAACTGATGGCCAAATAGAACAAATTAAATAGTTCATATGGTTGATATTAAGATTAAGTTAAAGATAGGATCAAGCTTAAAAACCCTTAGGATAGGTTGGATTAATATCCAAGGATTGACTATGTATGAGACAAGGTCAAAATCAAACCTCTAGCTACAAAAATGGCCACTAAGGACAAAATATCATTTCATTTGAAGATCAGCAATTAAGATTGAAGAGCTAGCTTCAAGCTTGTTTTAGTGGCATAAGACTTATTTTTGTAGCATTTAGAATGACTTAGCAATCATTACCTAAAATCAAGGCTTGTATTGGACATTGGATTTTTATATAATAAAATTAGAGCTACTGCTCTTGGCTATTTTGTAAAATAATGAGTATCTATAACTGAAAGTTTGATAATGTATGGATAATTGAATGTGCTAAGATTGAATAAATTTTTTTAATAATCTAATGGTGTAATGAGGATTTATTTGATCTTTAGTACAAATAGGTACTAGAAGTTGGCAATTTAGGATTGTTTAGAATTTTTGTACTATCTAAAGATCTATTAGTCAAATCAAGGTGAAATTTGGCACAATATTAGAAAACTTGAAGATCAAGCTACACACTAATTTTGAGCTGAAGTTTATAGTTAAAGAAGGAAAAATTTCTACTAGAATATCTGTATAACCTTTCAAGTTGGCGGCCGAGTAATATCAATGTGGATTTTGGTTGATTTTCTATAATCTATAAGATGGATTGGATTGAAAATTTTTAAGCATATAGAAGACTTATTTTGGTATTTGTGTGCAAAATTTCACACCAAGTTGACAATTAAATTAAGAGTTATAGCTTACTAAAGCTTGCTGATTAAGATTAGGACTTGTAAAGAAAAATCATAATTGCTTAATTGTGGGGGTAACACTACAATTGGATTTTGTGTATGGTTGAAGTTACCAAAAAGAGTGTTTTTAAATATTTTATATTGACTTAAGCACTCTTTTATTGAGATTCAAATCATATTCTTTTTATATGGGTGAAACCTATTAAAGTTTTCTGAGTATTTGTAAATCAAAACTTCACCTTTCACAATCACTTGCCTGGTGCATTTTCAAACAAGATAATATATAATACAACAATGATGTCAAGGATTCTTAGACCTTGAATAGATGTCACAAGATAGTACAAAGTCTTTCACAACCTTCTATGTCTAAAGCCACCAAAAATCTCGAGAAATAAGTTCTAAGATCTTGTTAAATCTAAAATGACTTGTAATTGAAAAGTCATAGTGAGATTAAAGAACATGTAATTGTGTTGGTCCTTTTGAGATATACAAATATTTTTTAATAAATAGAAGATCTTTCTTAAAGTTAAACTTGTCAGTATTTTTATTGAGGCAATGTTTGATATCAAGGACCAAAGTATCATCAATGGTTATAGTATGCACCTCATTGAAAAAACTAAAATTAATAGGTGTCAATGTAATAGCAGTGTCATATTGTAATTGCTTATAATAAATAAAATCCACTCAAAATGCATAATATGTTTATAGGTTTAGATGTGTGTTAGAATGGTTAGTAAAGTAAATTAAAGGGAGTTAATATAAGAAACTTTATTTTAAATTTTTACTTAATTTGGTTATGGGATTTAAATTTTATAGAACCTAAATATTTAGTATAAAGCCTTGAAAGAAGGTGGGAACCTAAGGATGAAAATTAAAGCTAATAGGAGGCTAATTGGGAGGGATGATATTAAGGCATGGTCGGACGAAGGCAAGGAATGGAGAACTTCATCCCTATTGGTCGAATACCATGCCCAATGGACCTTGAAGAGGCTGCTTGCAACCTTAACAAGGGTTTCGGCGACTTCAAGGAAGCTATTAGAAAATCAAAGACTAAGGTTAGAAAGCTTGTTTTTTGGGCTATAATTTTGGTATAAAAATCAAGGGAATTGGAATTTTAATGAGAGAGAAGTAGGTGCTTGAAATTAGGGTGTATAAATTGTACCTATTGTCACTCTTTTGAGGATTCAAGGAATTGTATAGAAGCTTTTAGAGATCGAGAGGTGTGGCTAAAGAGATGATTTTAAGTTCTATACTTAATGTAGAAGAATTATTACAATTAAAATTTTGAAGAAGGAGATGTTGGGAGTCAAAGACAGCAGATCAAATTCCAAGGTAGTAAGTAGACTATTTTATTGCTAGTAATGGGGTTTGCCATATCTTGAGTTTTTGGAAAAAAAATTTATCTCAAACTTTCCAAAAAGATGTATTAATATACTAAAAACCTTTATATCAAAGTTTCATAGTATTTGGACTTTTAAATTGTGAGATATGAAGAATTTAATACATAGATGTTTGTAAACAAGGATTTGAAACTATTACTAGGGTTTTGACAATATCTAAAGATTGGTAATGAATCTATAGTTGAAATTTGTGGTGGTAGTTGTGAAGAATACATCAGTACTTCATATAAATTTGGAGTGGATTTAGACGGTTGAATTAAAAATTATGAATTATTAAAACTTGGAAAAAACTCCCTTCTTACGAGGAAATGAGGGTTTAGAATATTTTGTTATGTTTTGAGTGGTTTGATAAAATAAGACTTCTGTGTTGGGTGTAATAGCCCTATGAAAGAGACTTTATATAAATTTGGAGGTTTTATTATACTTGGATCTTGGTTGAATAATTAGTGGTAGCCAGAAGCCCAACGCTTTTTTAAAGCAAATTCTCTCTACCACAACAGCGGTGTCATAGTATAATTATTTACAGTATATAAAATCCACTCAAAATGTATAATATGTTCATTGATTTAGATATGTGTTAGAATGGTTAGCAAAGTAAATTAAAAGGAGTTGGTGTAAAAAAATTTATTTTAGATTTTTACTTAGCTTGATTATGACTTTAAGTTATATAGAACCTAAATATTTAGTATAAACCCTTGAAAGAAGGTGGGAACCTAAAGATGAAAATTTAAGCTAATAGGAAGCTGATTGGGAGGGATGAAATCAATACATGGTCAGATGAAGGCAAGGAATGGAGAACTTCATCCCTATTGGTCAAATACCATATCCAATGGACTTTGAGGAGGCTACCGGCAACCTTAACAAGGGTTTCGGCAACTTCAAGGAGGCCATTTAGAAATTAGAGACAGCCTTAGAAAGCTTGTTTTTTGAGCTACAATTTTGGTATAAAATTTGAGAGATTTCAAGTTTTTATGAGGGAGAAGTAGGTGCTTGAAGTTAAGGTGTGCAAATTGTACCTACTGTCACACTTTTGAAGATTGGAGGAGTTGTATGAGAGCTTTTGGAGATCATAAGGTGCGGCTAGAGAGGTGATTTTTAGATCTACATTTAATAAGGAAGAATTACTATATTTGAATTTTTTAAGAAGGAGATATTGGGAGTCAAAGATAGCAGATTGAATTCTAAGGCAGTAAGTAGGCCATTTTATTCATAGTGATGGGATTTGTCATATCTTAATTTTTTGGCCGAATTTTTATCTAAAAATTTCTAAAAAGGTAAATCTTTATGCTAAAAAGCTATGCATTAAAGTTTCATAGCATTTGGACATTTGGTTTGTGAGATATGAAGAATTTAGTACATAGGTGTTTGTAAACAAGGGTTTGAAGCTACTGCTAGGGTTTTAGCAATATTTAAAGATCGATAATGAATCGGTGGTTGAAATTCGTGGTGGTAGTTGTAAAGAATACATCAGTACTTCATGTAAATTTAGAGTGGATTTAGACGGTTGGATTAAAAGTTATGGATTATTGAAGTTTGGAAAAATTTCCCTCTCTATGAGGGAATGAGGATTTTAGAGCATTTGGTATGTTTTGAGAGGTTTGAGGAAATAAGGCTTATGTATTGGGTGTAATAGCTCTATGAAGAAATATTTTATATAAATTTGGGGGTATTATTATACTTAGATCTTGGTTGAATAGTTAGTGGCAATCAGAAGCCTAGCGCTTTCTTGAGGGAGATTCTTTCTACTACAACATTATTGGTGCTTCTATTGACAGAGCCTTGAGGCATTAATTACTCAACAAGCCAAGATGGAGGATCAAAATCTTAGATTTGGATTACTAGGGAAAGTAGGTACTTATGATTTATTTCAAGCATTTGCTCAATTTATAAATGAAAGGCAATGGGCTCAAGAAGATGACAAGAACACCACAAAGGCCTTACAAGTAGTAGTAGATAAGGTTGAGAGGTTTGAAGGAAGAAACATCATCAAATTTTTGAGGATATACATATGTGAAATAGAGATTCATTAAATTTCAGAGGTGAGAATGATTACCACCTTTGATTTAATAGTGATACTTGAGATCAGGGAGAGGATGCAAGAGCTACGTAAAAGAATTACATCATGGAATAAATTTGAGGAATTGTTAAAAGCTAAGTTTGTTGAGGAAGACTCAGAAAAGATGACTAAAAGATCATTTTTAGAATGGATTGAATAAAGGCCAAGGAATCAAATGGCTCCAAATGAATTAATCAGGGAATTTGAAACAAAGTTTGATCAATTACGAAGGCATGAGAGGCAGTTGTTGGAAACCAGGAAGAATGAGTTATTTTTATAAGCAACTAATGAAGATTTGGGGGACAAGCTGCTCTTTCATCTAACAGATAGAGCAATTGAGAGTGGATTTATAAATAATTGGAAGCTAATAAAGGAAACAATAAGACTTGTGGCTAAACAACAGAAGATCAAGACTCAAGGCTGTTTATCAAGGTTGGAATCAATACCTACACCTCAAAATCTAGTGCTACATCAAAAAATAATTAAGATTGTCAAAGATGACACTTTTGACGAGTTAATCAAAGACATATAAGATCTAAAAGTAGAAATGACTGAGTTGAAGAGATTTCAAATGGTAAGTTCATCCAATACATTAGAAGGTTTGAAGAGATTTATGGAGAGATGCATATGGTGTGACAATCCAAACCACAAGCGAGGTGAATGTGATACTTATAAAATTGCAATCAATGAATGTATTATATATTTTAAAGAGGACAAGATAAGACTAACAGATACTGATGAACCTTTGAGGACCAACTTTGGAAAGGGAGGTATGAAGAAGTTGCTAGAAGAACAGACAAGCAAAGTTGGTACCATATATGAAAGGCAAGCAAAGTCTAATTCTATTACGATTGAGCAAAAAATTGTTAAGGCTATTTCTTCATCAACTATGGAAGTCATGGTTAAGGAGGCTAAAGCTATCAGGAAAATGACTGGATGTGATGATCCAGTTGATGCCATGAGCATTAAAGCATTTTTGAATAAAAACCAATAGAATGAAAATTTATATGATGTAATGATTGAAGAAAAGAGGGGTAGAGTTATTCATGAAGAAGATGTTGGTGAGCTTATAAGCAAGAAAAAATCTCCAAAGAACAAAGAAGCTTTTCAAGAGACAAACCCAAAAAATATACATTCTTTTGTTCATTCTAGTCATACACCATTATCAAAAGAATGATGGGAGAAGGGCAAAGAGAAGGAGAAAAATAATACAAGCAAGTTCAATACAAATAATGAACAAGGTGACTTATATGGAGCTTGTCCAATTGTAAAGGATTGAAAATATAGAGGTGGAGCAAAACTTCTTTGTGCAAAATTCTGCTACATATCTAGTAATACTTGG
The DNA here is from genome assembly GCA_036785485.1 of Physcomitrellopsis africana. NCBI lineage: Eukaryota > Viridiplantae > Streptophyta > Bryopsida > Funariales > Funariaceae > Physcomitrellopsis > Physcomitrellopsis africana. The sequence goes on along the minus strand of JAWRVF010001675.1, from coordinate 16,968 downwards.
TTAACCTTATATTACAACTGTTAAGATAGAGACTAGAGTCTTAGATGATGGTTTACATTATGCCAAGATTTGTAGTTGTGATGGAAAGAAGGTTGTGCAATTTTTTTTTGTAAAGCTTATTCATGAAAAGCACAAAGAGTAGCTAAAAGAGATGCCTTTAGAGCCAAGAAATATTTTCTTAGATTTCTAAAGGGTCCCATGTAGGATGAAGGTACATGGGTGCAAAATAGATTATTTCCAAATTCCAACATAGAAAATTTTGGTTCTAGATTTTGGATTTGATTGACAATAGATTTATGAGTCTTTAAAGGATTGAAAATTAGATCTTGTAAATAAAAGAAGTATAAAGAGACAAGAGAATTTTTTTAAAAAAAAAAGTGGATTTAATTTCAAGTGATACAATTATAGTTGGAATAATAGAAGAAATAGGTCTAGAAGATGATTTGATGTAAGTTTTGGAAAGTCTAGTTATAAGCATAGATGAAGATGCTATAGTAGAGATATATTCAAGAAGAGAAGTTAAAGAGCCAAGTTAAAAATAGAAGTGCAAAATTAGATATCAGTTTATTCAAGAATCATTGGTTAAGCTGAAGATTGGAGGGGGTGATTTCTTGGCACATACCGGAGGATGTGCAGGTTTAGAGGAGGTGGATGTCATATTGTAATTACTTATAATATATAAAATCCACTCAAAATGCATAATATGTTCATTGATTTAGATATGTGTTAGAATGGTTAGCAAAGTAAATTAAAAGGAGTTGGTGTAAAAAAATTTATTTTAGATTTTTACTTAGCTTGATTATGACTTTAAGTTATATAGAACCTAAATATTTAGTATAAACCCTTGAAAGAAGGTGGGAACCTAAGGATGAAAAATTAAGCTAATAGGAAGCTGATTGGGAGGGATGAAATCAATACATGGTCAGATGAAGGCAAGGAATGGAGAACTTCATCCCTATTGGTCAAATACCATATCCAATGGACTTTGAGGAGGCTATCGGCAACCTTAACAAGGGTTTCGGCAACTTCAAGGAGGCCATTTAGAAATTAGAGACAGCCTTAGAAAGCTTGTTTTTTGAGCTACAATTTTGGTATAAAATTTGAGAGATTTCAAGTTTTTATGAGGGAGAAGTAGGCGCTTGAAGTTAAGGTGTGCAAATTGTACCTACTGTCACACTTTTGAAGATTGGAGGAGTTGTATGAGAGCTTTTGGAGATCATAAGGTGCGGCTAGAGAGGTGATTTTGAGATCTACATTTAATAAGGAAGAATTATTATATTTGAATTTTTTAAGAAGGAGATATTGGGAGTCAAAGATAGCAGATTGAATTCTAAGGCAGTAAGTAGGCCATTTTATTCATAGTGATGGGGTTTGTCATATCTTAATTTTTTGGACGAATTTTTATCTAAAAATTTCTAAAAAGATAAATCTTTGAGCTAAAAAGCTATGTATTAAAGTTTCATAGTATTTGGACATTTGGTTTGTGAGATATGAAGAATTTAGTACATAGGTGTTTGTAAACAAGGGTTTGAAGCTACTGCTAGGGTTTTAGCAATATTTAAAGATTGATAATGAATCAATAGTTGAAATTCATGGTGGTAGTTGTAAAGAATACATCAGTACTTCATGTGAAATTTTAGTGGATTTGAATAGCTAAATTAAGAGTTATAAGTTGATAAAATTCAAGAAAATTTCCCTCCTACGGGTGAATGAGGGTTTAGAATATTTTGTAATAGTTTGAGTGTTTTTGTGAAATAAGACTTATATATTGGATGTAATAGTCCTAAAATAAAGATTTTTTTAAAAATTTGAGGATTTTATTATTTTGGATCTTGGTTGAATATTTAGTTGCAGCCAGAAGTCCAGCGCTTTCTTGAGGCAGATTCTCTCTACCACGACAGCGGTGCAAAGACAAAATTACTCCAACTTCAACAAAGTTGCATATTGTTGATCAAATGTTGTCTCTTCTACTCTTGGTATAAGATATGATTTTTTTAATAAAGCATCAAATAATTCTTGTAGCTTCCTAAATTGATAAATGATAAATAAAGTTAAATTAAGATAATGACATATTCTATTGAATTTTATGGCAATTAAGAATCTGAGCTGACATTAAGTATTTCAAATTCTTGTGATGTGTATATACAGTCACAAGATGCATTGTTCTTTCAAAAAAATGATGTTATTCTTGTAAAGAATCTATAATAATAAAAAATTCCTAATCATATATTTTATAATTAATTTTGACAATAAAAAAATTTCAATTATAAAATGCAACAAGATAGATTCATTTGTGAAAGTATGGATTATAATATAAAATCCAAAGCATTGATCTCTATGTAGAATACTTTTATAAAATTTGGATACATCAAGATTAGAGCTATGGTAAATGCTATCTTGAAATTTTGGAATACCTTCTCTATTTGAAGCTTCCATTCCACTTTGTCTTTGCATGTCAATTGAATAAGAGAGATGGCAACTTAAGAGTAATTTTTGATGAAGATTTGATAAAAGTTGGCAAATTTAAGAAAACATAATATAATGGTCCATTGCACAATTACCTCTACTTTCTTGGGATCCATCATCAAATCTTCAATAGATTCAATATATTCCAAAAATTCTATCTTTAATTGATAAAATGTATATTTTTTTAGCTTAGCATATAGACCTACATCTTGTTATATTAACTTTAGATATTTTTTATGTTCCTACAATTTTTTTAAATAGATTAAAATATGATCAAGATAAATCACCATGAACTTCTCTAGATGCTATCAAAGATGTTATTTATTAAATGCTAAAAGATAGCAGATACATTTGTTAATCTAAAAATATGATATTATATTCAAAATGTCCATACCTTATTTGAAATGCAATCTTTTATTTGTCTCTTTTTTTGATCAATGCTAAGTTAAATATTTTTTAAAGATCTATCTTATTATAGATCTTAGCTTAGTTAAGTTCTAAAAGTCTTCAGATTAATAATAGTAGATAATAATTATTCACCATTATCTTATTTAATCTTCAATAATCAATGCACATATGCAAGAAACCATTTTTTTTCTTTATAAAGAATATAGATATACTTGTTAGAGACTTTAAATACTAGATGAAAATCTTTACAAGGTTTTTATCAATATAATTCTTTAGTGCCAAAAGCTCATTTTGAAAAAAGATATAAATTGGACCAAAAAGTGATTATATTTTTTCTTGAAGATCTATGGTATAATTATATGGTTGATGCTCTAATAATAAATTAGTATTTTTTTTTAAAAAATATGTTCATTCTTTGCAATCTCTAATCTATAAATGAATTATGCTTTTTCAATCAAGAAAGTTAAAAAATAATAAGATTTGAAAGAGTTCTAATATCATTGAATATAATTTGGCTACTATGGTCTTCAAATGACACTTTTATAGGCATTATTTTATGGATGACTCTTATTATTAATAAGAGTCATCTATCTATTACTTTTACATGAACATGTTTGGATTTTTGTATTAAAAGAATTTTATGAAGCTTAATAAATGCTCATCTAAAAAATAAGCGGATGCCCTTAAATCCAATTAGGTAGTTGTCTAAAGCTTTTGAGGGCAAAAACACAAAGAAATTATAAAACAATGAACAAGCTAAGTAGAAAAAGAGAAACCTAAATAATTTTATAATGTTGAATTGTTTAGTCACATAATCTCTACTATAGCTGAATATCTTTGTTTTTCTAAATGATTATTCTCTTGGTTTTAGTAATGCATTAATTTTATTTTTTTGGACAATTGTAAGCCTTATGGCCTTGTTTGCCACAATATAAACATAGACCTTCTTCTATCTGATACTTCTTTGCTTGTAAATTAAGAAATTTAAAACAGACCGCATGAAGCTACATATCTTCTACTTCTGAATGTAAATTCAAATTGCTTGCCAATATAGTAGGAATGTGTCACATTGCATATTGTCTTGCTAAAGCCAATCAACGTTAATCTTAATGATGTTGAGATAGTCAATTATCACATTTCATAGCTTAGATGATGGCTTCATTGAATGATTATGGATTTGAAAGTAATAACAACAAATCCTTCATATCATCTCTTAATCTCCAATAGAATTGACTAATTAAGACTTCTTCATTTCAATGATTGTTGCATGCTAGTTATCTAAAATTGAATGTATAGACTGATGCAAAACGCACCTCTTATTATAATGCTTGGATCTTGATTGTTGTCCAACAAGCCTTGCCATGTTCTCCAAATTCTTCTATAAATGCTTCTATAAAATTTTTAAAGTTGCTGAAAATTGATGATTTCTTTTCAAATAAGGGAGCAAATTATGATAATGCTTGCTCTATAAGTAAAGTGCCAACCATTCTAACTTATCATTTTTTTGTCAAATAAATAACAAATTACAGAATTATTAACAATCAAATTTGGATGATAAATCTTTAAAATTTTGTACAGGTACCATCATATTTATAAAAAAGACTAACTTGAGGCTCTTTATATTATTAATTAGGTAGATTTTTTTAGTGCAATATAGGTGGTAGTACATCTTTAAGCAAAAAAATTGCACGTGGATGCAATCTAGGTTGTGATATTTCAAATGTTGCGTTATTACAAAGTTTTATAATAATTCCTTCAATTTTTATGGTCCTTGCAGATAAAATAGTAAGAGTGCTTATAACGGTATCTAATTGTCAAGGACAAGAATTCAATAAAAACAAATAAATATATGAAATTTCTATTAAGAAGAATAAAAAAATAGAAGTAAGAAAGTATGTATATTAACAAAAACTAGAATGGCTATTGCCACAAGACAAGAAAACTATAGACTCTTGAATCTGCACTAGAAGCAAGAAAGAAGTTAACAAGAGTGAAGAAGGCTTCACTCTTGCCTCTATAAATATTATCTAATTAAGAGCTATGTGGCAGTATTCTATAGGACCTCCTACACGTGTCTAATTTGTAAGACACTTGTCAAACTTGCACGACAAGTTTTCCACATGTACGCCACGTATTTGGCTTGTTCTGCAAGCTACCAACATATGTGACACATGGCTAGCTTATTCCACAAGCTACCAACATGTGCGCCATGTGGCTAGCTTGTTGACCAAGTTTTTAACCTACCAATCACCTATAGACATGTATAAAGATGATTCCGCATCTATGAAGCTTCTGGGAAGCTTTTCTATCAGATATTATCAAATCAACTTATTTTATCTACTTCTATTGGTCTATATTAATTAAATGATTATTGGAGTAAATCTTATGTCCGTGATATTATCCCCCCTTCTAGGAACGAGTTCCACGAAGAGCAATGATTACATGTTGAGGAAGTCCAAGATACGTCAAATTGTGCTTGCCACATACTCTGATCTTTATTTCCTTCAAAGATAATTGATAGGTCCTTTCAACCATCGATAATATCCCATACCAGGGCGAGCAAACCACCCTATTATTTGATCATTGTTGAGGCTTTCATAACTCCCTTCAAAAAAAACATTAGGAATACCATCAAGAATAGTTCTTACTTCTAAAAATATTACCAAATATTGAAAGTCTCTTCCAAGGTCGTGAAATCAAACACGTTGTATTTCGCCATCAATCGGAGGAAGGACATGTTGTTCTTGAGGATCTTCATCTCTATTCCGTCGTCTTGAAGGTTGTGATAGTCGTAATGTCTCTTCTGATAAATCATCAAATGATGGCTCTTGAGTTGAATTTGCTAGTTGTTGATCCTCCATCTCTTTAGCATGAAAAAATCTAAGGAAATAACAAACAATGATACAAGGTAGGATGAAACTTCTATAGAACCTGCTTTGTTTTATAATAAAGATTTTTTTGATTTTTTTATCTTAATTTTCATGGATGTCGTCGATGAAATGTATTGACTTTTACTAATGCATTTGTTAGATTCTTAGATCGCTTCCATGTGCGTTCACTATTAGTATATCTGTGCCAATATACAAGATATTCTAGTCAATTTTGGCGCCACCTTAAATCTAAAATTTCTTCAACCTCAAATTCTTTATCATTGTCCACTTCTATAGGAGGCAATGGCATTTGTCTTCTTCCTTGTAAATCCACTATCTTGTATGGCTCGAGTAGTGACATGTAGAATACAGGATGGATCTTCATGGACTTCGATAGGTATAATCGATATGAAACTCAATTAATTTGTTCAGAAATAAGAAAAGGTCCAAGCCTACGATAATCCAACTTATCACAAGGACGATGTCGGGGTAGAGAGAATCTGCCTCATGAAAGCGCTGGGCTTCTAACTGCCACTAATTACTCAAGCAAGATTCAAGTATAATAAAAACTCCCAAGTTTATACAAAATATTTCTTCATAGGGCTATTACATCCAATACATAAGCCTAATTTGCTCAAACCACTCAAAACATAATAAAATACTCTAAACCCTCATTCCCCCGTAGAAAGGGAATTTTTTCCAAATTTCAATAATCCATAACTTTTAATCCAATTGTCCAAATCTACTCCAAATTTACATGAAGTACTGATGTATTCTTCACAACTACCACCACAAATTTCAACTGTCGATTCATTATCGATCTTTAGATATTGCCAAAACCCTAGCAGTAGCTTTAAACCCTTATTTACAAACACCCGTGTACTAAATTCTTCATATCTCCCAATCTAAAAGTCAAAATGCTATGAAAGTTTGATGTATAGCTTTTTTGCATAATAATATACTTTCTTGGAAATTTTGAGACAAAAATTCGTCCAAAGACTTAAGATATAGCAAACCCCATCACTATCAACAAAACGGTCTACTTATTGCCTTGGAATTCAATCTGCTATCTTTGACTCCCAATAACTCCTTCTTCAGAACTCCAAATATAGTAATCCTTCCACATCAAGTGTAGAGCTTGAAATCCCCTCTCTAGCCGCACCTCTCGATCTCCAATAGCTTTCATACAACTCCTCCAATCCTCAAAAGAGTGACAATATGTCTCATATTGATACCTTATCTTCAAATGGTTATAACTTCTTTACCCTAACTCCAAATCCTCTAATTTTTGTACACAAATTGTACCCGAAATCCTAAATTTTACAATCCTAGTCTTTGTTTTTCTAATGGTCTCCTTGAAGTCGCTGAAACCCTTGTTAAGGTCGCGGGCAGCCTCCTCAAAGCCCATTGGGCATGGTATTCGACCAATAGGGATGAAATTTTCCATTCCTTGCCTTCATCCGACCATGCCTTTATTTCATCCCTCCCAATTAGCCTCCTACTAGCTTATATTTTCATCCTTAGGCTCCCCCCTTCTCTCAAGGCTTCATACTAATCATTTAGATCTTATAATTTTTAAATACCATAATCAAAATAAGTAAAATAAAATAAAGTTTCTTCTATCAATCTCTTTAATTTATTTTACTAACCATTCTAACACATATCTAAATTTATAAATATATTATGATTTTTGAGTGGATTTTACATATTGTAAGCAATTTCAGTATGACAACGAGTAGTCTTGATATTGCGACGAAGTAACCATATCTTGTCTCCCATGTTGAATTGTGGTTGTTCCTTGCGATACGCATCTTCATTTGTTTTTTGTCATTCTTGAGTTTCTTTTAATTGCACCTTCATTATTGCATGTAGCTCTGACAAATGATTTGCCAAATCTTCTGCCGCTGGATTATCAACTTTTGAAAAGTCAAAAGCATCAAGTCGTGGGTGGTAACCATAATTGGCAAAGAAAGATGTTTGTTATATAAAAAAATATATTGTATTATTATAAGCAAATTCTGCCAATGGCCTAAGAGCTATCCAATCATCTTGTTGGTAGTTGATGGTACACCTTAAGTACTGCTCTAAGACTTGGTTCACGCGCTCTGTTTGTCCGTCAGTTTGAAGATGAAAAGTTGAAGATAACTTTATGTCTACTTTTAAGATCTTGAAAAGGGTTCTCCAAAATCTTGACACAAATTGAGTTCTCCAATCCAATATAATATCCTTTAGTAACCCATGATAGCAATAGATATTATTAATGAAAAGTTTAGTTGTTTCTTCACCTGTGATAGATTTTATGCATGGTACAAAATGTGCCATCTTGGTGAACCAATCTACTATCACAAATATAGAATCATAAGATCTTGAGCTTAGAAGATTTGTGATGAAATCCATAGAAATAAAAGACCATGGTTGTTCTAGAATAGGTAATGGCTGAAGAAATCCAAAAGGTTGATGATGAAGAGTCTTTGATCTTGAGCAGATATCATATGATGTACAAAGTCTTTGACTTCCTTCTACATTTGAGACCACCAAAAATCTCTTGATATAAGTTCTAAAGTCTTATTGTATCCAAAATATCCTACCGTTGGAAAATCATGACGTACTTGAAAAATACATAAACGTGCTTCTCTTTCTGGAACATATGGGCGTCCTTTGAAATATAGTAGATTATTCTTGAACTTGAATTTAGAAGAATCATGAGTCTTGGAAGAGTTATTCTTGATATCATGAATAAGAGGGTCTGAGGACATATTTGACTGAATTTGCTTGAAAAAAAATTGAATCAACAGCCAATGTTGATTTCATTGCTCGAAGATGAAATTACTCCAGTTTCAAGAGGGTTGTTTTTTGCTGCTCAAAAACTACATCTCCTTCTTTTGGTGCAAAATAAGAAATTCTAGAAAAGGCATTAGACAAACCTTGTTGTTTTCTTAGTTGATAAGTGATAATAACTGGAATCTTGACAAAGACATACTCCAATAAGCTTGACAATGATTCAACATGGGTACCAACATGAAATACTCGAGGTTCTTGTGATCCGTATATATGGTGATTGGACTAGAAGCACCTTCTAGATAATGACGCCATTCTTAAAAGGAATCTACAATTGCAAAAATTTCTTTATCATGGATCTCATAATTGATCTCAGCTGTTGAGAATTTTCTTGAATGAAAAGCTATTGGATGAAATTTGTCATCTGTTTCCATTTGTGACAAAACCGCACCCAAGGCAAAGTTTGATGCATGTGTTTCCATAAAAAATGCCTTGAAAAAGTCAACTTGATACAAGATTGGTGCAGAAACAAACGATATCCTCAGAGCTTCAAATGCTCCTTCCGCTTCTTAATTCCATTGGAGTTTGTCTTTACAGGTCAAACATGTAAGTAGAGCTGCAACTTGAGAGAAGTCTTTCATGAAGATCCAATAATAATTGACAAATCCCAAAAAACATTGGACATCTCTTACCATCTTTGGAATCTTTCAATTCATGATTGTTTGGACTTTCTTAGAATCCATCATGAAACCATCATTTGAAATGATATATCCTAGGAAATCAACTTGAGTAGCGTGAAATATACACTTTTCTATCTTAGCGTACAATCTCGCATCTCTAAATTTTTGTAATACTTGAGGAACATGTACTTCATGTTCTTTTACGTTCTTAGAATAGATCAAAATATCATTTAGGTAGCAGATGACAAAATTGTCTAGGAATTCATAAAAAACATCATTCATGAGATGTTGAAAAGCAGCTGGTGCATTCGTAAGTCCAAAAGGCATGACATTATATTCAAAATGTCCGTACTTAGTTTGAAACATAGTTTTTCATTCATCTCCTTCTTTGATGCATACTAGATTGTATGCTCATCTTAGATTTATTTTTGTGTAGATCTTAGCTTGATTTAACTGATCAAAGAGTCTTGATATCAAAGGTAATGGATATCTGTTCATGATTGTGATCTTGTTGAATGCTTGATAGTCAATACACATTCACAATGATCCATCTTTTTTCTTCACAAATAGAATTGGAGCTCTTGTTGGAGATTAAGAATGGCGTATGAAATTCTTGGCCAAATTCTCATCAATATATGCCTTGAGTTCAGCCAATTCATCTTGTGATAAACTGTAGATGGGTCCAAATGGTGGCTAAGTTCCTTCCTTGAGGTCAATTGACCAATCATATGGACGATGCTCCGGAAGAATATCTGCATTTTTTTTCTCAAAAACGTCCCGATAATCTAGATATTGGCTTGAAATGCCACTTAAAGTCTTTCCACCATCAGAAACACGTGTGGCATAAATAGCAAAAGTTGATCCTTCTTTTGCTACGTGTATAAAAGCTTTTGCACCTATAAATACAGATTTTATTATACTAGACTTATAGCTTTTTATTTGATCAGCAAGATGTTTAATAACGTTCTGAAAAAAGTCAAGTCTACGAGAATTCCAATCTATTTGAGGGTTATATTTTTCTAACCATGATAAATCTAAAATAATTGGATTAGATGGAGAGTTAATTATTTTACAGGTTACGTAGCTATTATAACCATCTATTGTTATTTTTATAGGACAGATTTTAAGAGTGACATCTCCAGAAGACAATGGATGATCATCTATGACTTCTACATGTACGGATTTAATTTTTTGTACTAAAGGTATTTTATGATTCTTAACAGATTATTCATCTAAAAAGTATGTTGAGGCTCATAAATCTAATAAGACAGAGGCTTTGTAGTTTTTTGGTCCTAAATACATATCTATCATAAAACAAGGAGAGGATTCTGAGAAGAGAATAGGACCTTTATTATGAATTCTACAAGATTCTAGGTGCACGGTATCATATTGCATTTACGTGCAATGTGTAAATTTTTTTCATATTTTTTATTTATTGTTATTTCATGTATGAATACTAGAGACTATTATAGAAGATATTATAAAGAGAGGATTCATTTTAGCCACTTAATTAGTGAATTAAGATGACTATTTAATTTGTTCCTATCTTACTTATAGCTTAGAATAGATTCTTTTAAATTTAAAAGAAAGGTAAAGGTTGTTTTATCTTTCTTGTTAACTTTGAAATAACATGGACCTTGTGAGGGATAACAAAAAAGAGTATGGAGTAAATAGGGCCTATCCAATAGGATTTTGGCTGCACATGTGGGCGTGACATGAGCTGATGTGGAGGAAAAGGGGAGAATACTCCTCTTACTAGACCTAGAGTTTGACAGTTTTTGAGCAGTGAACTTTGGAGAGAAATAGCTCTGAGGATATGGAGGCATTTGTAATGAAATTAAAGTGTGTGTTTTTTGAATTGTGAGGATTCTAAAACCTGTTTACTTGCTTGTATTGGAGTTGTGAGCAAAAAGTTATGCTTGTTTTAGTAGAGTGAGGTCTGCTGCTATCAAAAAGTAACGGCAGAAACTTTGAGCTGCAATTGCAAGTTTGATTTCAATTCCTTCTTAGTAAAATTTATAGAAAGTGTAGAAAATTGTGCTAGATTTCTATCAAGCTATCTCTTGTAGCATTTGGAGTTGGAAAGAGAAAGTTGTAAGCTTGAGAACAGGAAAGGGTTTGCTGCCACCCGACAAAGAGGGGCAAAGATTTTGTTCAAGCACTCAAGTCGGACAATCTCTTCAATATTTTTGATATTTTTAGTACTTATAGTAGTTCATGTATGCTTTCTATGAAAACAAAAATCAATGCATTTAGAGTTCCTATAAAAGATTTATTAGCCGTGAAGTGTCAAGAGGAAAAATTGTCATTAGGGTTTGAGGAGTAGATTCGACTAGCTATAAAATCTGAATTTTGAGAGGTATATATGCAAAATTTTAAGACAAGTTAGATGATGGAGTGAGCTTTCTAAAAAGCTATTGTATGTCTAATTTGGAGAAGAAAAGCAACCACAACAAGGGCTAAAGTAAAGAGAAGCTTTGCTGCCTTTGTATTTGCTCAAAAGTTTTAGTGCCTATTTCATTTAGTCATAACTTTTAAACGGTAAGACATCTATATGTGAAATATTGATAAATTTTACAATAAGTTATTAGCTTTCCATAGGCTATAAGCACGCTTGATTTGACCTTTGGACGAATTTTTAGTGATTTATGTAGTTTCAGCTTTTTGTATAACTTATATTCCTCATATGCGGTCGTATTTGAGGTATGCTTGAGTATATATACTTTGCTTATACTTGTTATATAAGTATATATACTTATATATATATATCAAATATATATACTTGTATTTATATCAAGTATTTATATAAGTATTTTATAAGTATTATATATAATATTTGTATAAGTATTATACAAAGGATTATATTCTTTTTTATACAAGTATTATATCAAGGATTATATTCTATTTTATACAAGTATTATATCAAGGATTATATTCTATTTTTATATAAGGATTTTATTCAAATATTATATAAGTATAGAAGATACTTGCACGGCTTCCTCTCATGTTCCCTGCTAATTCTAGTAGCAGCTAGGAACTTGGTGTTTTTCCAAGGCGACTTCTCTCTACCTAACAACGGTCCCTATTATAGGTGGACAAATTTTTTTTTTGACATGTTGTCTTATTTGACTGTCGTACTCCTCATTTTATAGTTATATCATTTCTTCAGACAATGTTGAGTAGTGTGCTTAGGTTCTCTACAATATAAATATAATCTTCCTTGACGACATCGAATCTTTTCTTGTTTAATAAGAGGTTTAAAATATACAACATCAATTTGCATGTCTCTTACTTCCGAATGTGCATTTTGTAAGCATGTTGATGTTGGCATTGAATAATAATGTTGAGGCTCTTTTGTACGACTCTCGGATCAAAATTCAAAAAGTCAATTATCACACTTCACAGCAAAATCAATTGCTTGACTCAATATTTGAAGATCAAATAAATTGAGCATTAATTTTTTTACCTCATATTGTAATCTGTAGAGAAATTGGCTGATGAGTGTAGCATCATCCCACTTGATATCAGTCGCTAGTTGTCAAAATTGTAAAGCGTATAACGACACTAATTAATTGCCTTGTCGTAGGATGCAAATCTTGCTGGTTGCAACATGGATTGCATCATGTTCTCCATACATAGATTAGAATTCTATTAAAAATATCTCTAAATTATCCAATATTAGATCACGTCATTCAAGAAAAGATAAAAATCACAATAAAATAGAATTTAAAAGTAACATTCTAATAAATCTAACTTGAGATTTTTGCGTAGGATAACTCTAAGGTTGAAGTTCAATCACCAATTGTACTTGATTGACGAATCCTCAAAATTTAAATCTTGTGCCATCAAACTTCTCAAGCAAACTAATTTTTGGTTCTCTAATGTCTGAACGGTGCTCCATCATAGGTGAGGTAGTATGGTTTGGTGTAGATATTGACGCAGCTCCAACCATCTCTATATCTTCACTTCCTACTAATCTTGTTGTTCCTTGTGGTGGTAAATTGAGTTGATGCATTACAAGTATTAGTTCTCTCATTTGTTCTTACATTTGTGTCATTGCGCTCTTCATTTCTACAAGCTCTGCCATGATAATACAAAAAGAAGGAAGGTGTCTACTCTCACTTCAAGAAATGCAAAATAACACACTCAAAAGAAAAAATTCTAGAAACAATATCAATTTAGAAGTGGATACTCCACAACTTCTAAAATGCTATGTCTTATCAAGAAAAAGGGATAATCCACTCTTAATCAAGAAAAGACAAAGCTCTGATATTATATGTGTACTCTTGTCAATCTGTTAAGGACAAGAACTCGATGAAAGCAAATAAACATATAAAATTTTTATTAAGAAGAATAACAAATTAGAAGTAAGAAAGTATATATATTAAAGAAATTAAAATGGTTATTGTCACAAGACAAGAAAACTATAGACTCTTGAATTTGGACTAGAAGCAAGAAAAAAATTGACAAGAATGAAGAAGGCTTCACTCTTGCCTCTATAAATACTATTTAATTAAGAGCTACGTGGCAGTGTTGTATGTCATGAAGTCTTGCTTAAAAATGCTCGAGGCACCTGGCTATGGAAGATAAAAAAAAAAAATGCAATAATAATTAGTCCTAACCTCTCTAATCAATTTTTAAATAATCTTTAATCAAAACTCAACTAAATCCTAATCAATCTTAATCAAATCCAAACAAATTCTAAAAAAAATCCTACTTAAATCCTAATCAACCTTAATCAAATCTTTATAAATCCTACAATCCTACTCAGTCCTGATCAAATCCTAACAAATTCTAAAATAAATCCTAATTAAATCCTAGTCAATCCTAGTCACATCCTAATAAATTCTAAAATAAATCCTATTCAATCATAGTCACATCCTAATAAATTCTAAAATAAATCCTAACTAAATCCTAGTCAATCCTAATCAAATCCAAATAAATCCTATAACAAATCCTAACTAAATCCTAATCAATCCTGGTCAAATCCTAATAAATTCTAAAACAAATTCTAAGTAAATCTTAGTCAATCTTGATCAAATCCTAACAAATCCTAAAATCTTAGTCAATCCTGGTCAAATCCTAATAAATCCTAAAACAAATCCTAAATAAATCCTACTCAATCCTAGTCAAATCCTTATAAATCTTAACTAAATCCAACCCTATATCTTAATCGAATCCTAATCAAGCCCTAAGTAATTCCTAAGGTAATTTTAGAACCTCAATAACTATTGACTAAACCATTGATCTTGCTTGAAAATTTATACACTCCTTAAAAACTAAATTATCAACAAGAATATAAAATTTGAAGAGGATCGAACTTACTAGCAACAAATTCAATCCAAAATTTCAATCAAGTGGTGGCCAGCCTCCTTCTCCTACTTTAATGCTGCTTGTCTAGTGCCAATATCTCCTTCTTATACCACTCAATTGCTTCTTAATTTCACATGCATGTAGAAAATTAATTCTTCTACATACACACATAAATTTCACTCTAATCCAATTAGTAGATTGCTAGAAATCTTAGGAAATCTAATTGACCTTCAATTCCTAATTTCTAAGATCCCAATCCACATAAATTTCAATAATCTTTGATTGAATTGTTAGATCAATCTCAAATTCATAGCACCTGAGAAGCACTATTGTATGCACCAATCTACAAAATATCACTAATAGATCTATAACCAATCTCACAGAATGCTCAAAAATGTAAATGCCAATATATTTCACAAAATCAAAGTCACCAAAATCAATCCTAACTTTGCAAAGCTATTACAAAGTCATTACCAAGTCAAATCACTCCCAATTAATATTCAAAGAAAGATCTTCTAGTTTTCTCTCTAATCCCACCTTCTAATCTCTAAGAAGCCTCTCAACTTGCTATAGGCATGTAGTTTTGTGCTTTAGGGTCAGATTCCAACCCCGGCTCATAATCGGTCCTCTTGAGGTACCTATTTTGAGATTTTTGTGGTAAATTTTTTTGAAACCTCTTCTTAATTTCTTCCTATATATACCTATATCATTTTATTTTCCAATCTACTTTATTTTGCCTTACTTATGGCCCTACAAAATAAATAAAAGCTCATTTGTAAAAAAGACAATATTAACACCCATTAATTTTATTCCTTTTTTACTATTATTTATTTTTTTAAGATAATTTGTTATAATATTTTGAACTCAGATCTTCTATAATATACTATTTCCACATTCTTTCACCTAATAGTTGTATTACATCATGACAGTAGTATTCTATAGGACTTCCTACATGTGTCTAATTTGCAAGACACTTATCAAACTTGCACGACAAGTTTTCCACATGTACGCCACATACTTGGCTTATTCCGCAAGCTACCAACATGTGTGATATATGGCTAGCTTATTTCACAAGCTATCAACATGTGCACCATGTGTCTAGCTTGTTGACCAAATTTCTAACCTACCAATCACTGTCACGGACACAAAATACAAAGACGAAATCTAAACAAGAATTTCAAAGAGAACTGGCAAGAACTAGATTGATCAGTTGAGTACAAGAGTAACACCAGAGAGGTGAGCTAGAGCTCCAAGAGATGTGTTGTCGAGACTGAAGAACTCTTCAACCTCGACTCCTATATATACTTCTAAATAAGAAACTTCTTGAGCGACTTCTAACAACTTAGGAAGCTTCTCAAGCAGCTTCTATGAATTAGGAGGCTTCTCAAGCAACTTCTATTAGCTAGGAAGCTTCTCAAGTAATTTCCACTAACTAGGAAGCTTCTCAAGAAACTTCCACTAATTGCTAATGGAAACTTCTAGAAGGTTCCAGGGACTTGCTTCTAGAATGTTCTAATTTCTAGAAGGTTCTAAGACTATGTCCCTAACATCACCCCCTCTTTTAGTTTCAAGGTCTCCGAGAAGCAATGTTGTTGTCAATTAATACCAATGCAAAAAAATGAAGATCTGTCGCATAACGTCTGCTATGAATTCCAATTGTCTTTCACGAGGCAAGTGATTCATCGGTCCTTGAAGCCAACGGTAGTGGCCCATGCCTTCAACTTCCGACCAAGCATGAACTTCCATGTCCTCATTATAAAACTGTCCTGCAAATACACCTTCTGGCTGACCATTCTAAGCAGGCTCGACTTCAAATACAATCACCAGTGATCGGTTACTTGGTATCCTCTATCGTCGTCGTGGTGCAGGTGGTTCTTTATCTCAAGGTCGCCTTCGTGAGCTAGTAGGTTGAGATGATATGATTGGCATGGTATCCATCTCTTGGCTATCCATGTCAAAAGACCAAACTATGGCTATCAGAAAAGATCTACTCTATCTTGGAGAAAATAATTACATCAACTATGAATTTTGGTAGTATTCTCCCCTCCTTTTATGTTACTAGATGAGCAAGCTTCAGAAAGAAAATATCCTCGAACCGGCTTAGGTTTCTGAGGATATTATTGATGAAACTCTTGTACCTTTTGCGGCGCATTGGCGAGATTTTCGGTCGGCTCCCATGTTCGCTCATTGATATCATAGCCTCTCCAATGTACAAAATATTCCAATTTTCTCCATTTACGCTGCGAATCTAGCACCTTTTCTACCTCGTATTCCTCGTGGTTCTCGATTTCGATACAAGGTGGCGAACTTTGCACTCTTCCAGAAAAAGACGATTCTCGATAAATCTCCAACAAAGAAACATGAAAGATTGGATGTACCTTCATAGCAGTTGGTAACTCCAGACAGTACGCCACTGGATTGATTTGCTTCAAGATGACAAATGGTCTCAACCT
>JAWRVF010001674.1:0-51184 GCA_036785485.1 Physcomitrellopsis africana | reverse complement strand
ATTTTTAAAAAAGATCTCCAAAACTTTGATACAAATTGGGTTCCTCGATCCGACATGATATCATCTGGTAGACCATGATATCGATACACATTATCAAGGAAGAGCCTTGCTGTATCTTTGCTTCACAATGTCTTCTTGCAAGGGATAAAATGTGCCATCTTTGTAAGTCGATCCACCGCAACAAAGATGCTGTCAAATGAATTCGATGGCGGTAGATCTATAATAAAGTCCATGGAAATTGAAGACCATGGACGACACGGAATGGGCAATGGCTGTAGAAGTCCATAAGAGTGTTGTCGAGGGTTCTTGGATCTTGAACAAATGTCACAAGAGAGGACAAAATCCTTCACATCCTTCCACATTTGGGGCCACCAGAAATCTCGGGAAATGAGTTCCAAGGTCTTATTGAATCCGAAATGTCCCGCAGTTGGAAAGTGATGATGAGATTGAAGGACTCGAAGTCGTGCTGGCGCTATTGTGGCAAAAGTCCGCTTCAGGTAGACGCAAGGTCCCTCTTTACAATCAAGTTGGATCCAATTTGCACAAACTTTTTTTTAATATTTCTTTTATAGTCACAAAACCATGCGTATAATAAATCAAGAAACTAGAAGCTTGGAAATTTATAAATCAAAATCCAATCGTTTATATAAGTTCAAATTTTGGAAGCATAGAGTTTACTTCTTTAGTCATCTTCACAAAAATTCTCAACCGTGAATTCATTACCGATCACTAGATATCATCAAAATATTAGCAAGTAATTATATAAGTAAAACCAAGCCAGAAACTTGAAAATTCATAATTTAAGATCCAACTATTTAAATAAGTTCAAAATTTAGGTAAACATATCTCATACCTTTGATCTTTGTCACATAAATTTTGAGCTGTGAATTCATTGTTGATCATTAGGTATCACCAAATCCTTGGCAGATACTTTTAGAAGTCAAATCTCAACCGGAAACTTGAAAATTCATAATTGAAGATCCAGCCATTCAGATAAGCTCAAAATTTGAGAAAATATAACTCATACCTTTGATCCTCATCACATTAATTTTGAGCTATGAATTCGTTGCTGATCATTAGATATCACCAAATCCTTGGCAGATACTTTTAAAAGTCAAAACCCTAGATATCTGAGAACAAATTTGCCATTACTCCCTAATCAAAGTCTCAATTGATATGAGATTGTAGATATAGACTCTTTATAGTATAAGTAATATGTACACAAAAAATGAGCTTCAAATTCTTCTTGAAACTCAAGTTCTAGCTTAAAGCAAATCCTTCTATTTATCTAACTTCTTCAAAAACCCAGTTTAGTTTGCTGGGTTTAACTAGCCATAACTCACTCATTCTGAACTCATTTCTATCAATTCTTGGGTGTAAAATGTGTAGCTTGAAGTCTAGTTTCTAATCCAACTTTTCGATTTCTTACTAATATCTTAAAACTTCTAATATACCCTGAAAAGTGACAGTAGGTGTCATATTAGTAGTCTAAGTTCAAACAAGCATATCTCTCTCATCTTAGCTCCGAATCCTGCGTTTCTACCACCTAAACTCATGCCAAGAAGAAGCTCTCTCTGAATACCTCTCTGCATTTGCCAAAAAACCCCGTCTTCTTCTCCTCCAAGCTCGTCAAAGAAGTCGCAGCCAAGGTCTTTAAAGTCCAAGTCAACAATTAATAGTTTAAAGTTATAAAAATCCCAAATCTAATCCTCTAAGTCAGCACTATTAATGGTAGCCGACTATTGACATCCAAATCTACTATTTATCCTTGGTAAAATCCTAAATTCAACCTCAAAGTCAAAACTCCTTATATCTACAAATATAACCTTGAATCAACTAAAATCTAAGATTGGAAAAAAGATAAAAGAAATAAAAGAAAGTTTCAAGGCTAAATCAAAGTTAAAGTTAAGATTAAAGATAAGGTAAAATTTTAACCAAAGAAAAAGAAAGAAAGTGAAAAAATTTTCCTAAACTATATAAAAACTTACATTGATAAGAAGAAAGAAAGAACTTAATAAAATTTTGAAGAAAAGATAATTAAGTTAGGTTTCTATATATGGATGTATTTACTTCACGACAACGCTTTTGGAATATACAATCGCTCCTCAAAGTATAAGAGATCTCCTTCAACCTTAAATTTGTCATCATTGATACGTTGCTTAATATCAAGGACTATTGGATCTTCAATGGTCGCAGCACGTACCTGATTGAGGAAGTCAGCATCAATTGGCACCACAGTAGCACAAATTTTGAATTTCTCTGGCTTTAATAATGTCGTACACTACTGATCAAGCGCTGCCTCTCCAATTTTTGGCGCAAGATATGATCTTCTTGATAAGGCATCTGATAGTCCTTGCTGCTTTCCAGGCCGATAATTAATAATAAAGTCAAATCTAGATAGCGACATATTCCATCGAGCTTGACAACGGTTTAGAACTCGAGCAGACATGAAATATTCCAGATTCTTGTGATCCGTATATACGGTCACCGAATGCGCAGCTCCTTTGAGGAAGTGACGCCACTCTTAGAAAGAATCCACTATAGCAAGGAGTTCTTTATTATGAATCTCGTAGTTGATCTCAGCCGCAGAAAATTTTCGTGAATAGAATGCAACCAGATGAAGTTTATTGTTGATGCCTATCTGTGAAAGTACGGCTCCTAAAGCAAAATCCGAAGCATCAATTTTCAAATAGAAAGCCTTTGCAAAGTTTGGGTGTACCAAAATTAGAGCCGTAGTAAATGCCGTTTTAAGATTTTGAAATGCTTTTTCCGCTAGAAATCTCCATTCTAGCTTATCCTTACATGTTAATCGAATAAGTAAAGCAGCAATTTGAGAATAATTCTTGATGAAGATCCGATAGATGTTAGCAAAGCCGAGAAAATATTGTACGTCTCTAACCGTCTTTGGAACTTCCCAGGACACAATTGCTTCCACCTTCTTGGGATCCATCTTCAAGCCTTCCGTAGTCGCAACAAATCCTAAAAACTCCATCTCAATTTGGTGAAATAAATACTTCTCCAACTTGGCGTAGAGTCCTCGCTCATGTAGTTTTTCAAGTATCAAACGAATGTGCTTCTTATGCTTTTCTTTATTCTTAGAAAATATCAAGATATCATCTAGATAAATGACAACAAAATCGTCTAGATATTCTCAAAAAATATCATTCATCATGTGTTGAAAAACCGCCGGAGCATTGGTAAGACCAAATGGCATGATATTATATTCAAAATGACCATACCTTGTATGAAAAGCTGTCTTCTATTCATCTCCTTCTTTAATTTGCACAAGGTTGTAAGCTCCCCTTAGATCAATCTTTGTAAAGATCTTTGCACATCCAAGTTGTTCCAGAAGACTAGAGATCAAAGGTAATGGATAGCAATTCTTCTTTGTCACCTTGTTGAGACTTCAATAGTCCACGCACATCTGTAGTGAGCCATCCTTCTTCTTTACAAAAAAGATTGGTGCCCCAGCTGGCGATTTTGAATGACAAATGAAGTTCTTGGCTAGATTCTCGTCAATGTATTTCCATAACTTAGCCAACTCCATCTGCGATAAGTTGTAAATTGGGCCAAAAGGCGGTTGTGCATCTTCTTATAATTCTATGGCACAATCATATGGTCGATGTTCTGATAGCATGTCAGCATTCTTCTTTTGAAACACGTCTTGAAAATCCTTGTATTGTTCCAGTATTCTTGCTGTTGAAATCTACTCTCTACTAGTTGGAGCCGCATAAATAATCAATGGTGTGCCTTCCTTGTACGATCTTACAAACGTTCTTGCTCCAATAAACAAGGATTTTTTGGTTTAGGGTCTTCTTCCAAGCTTGTCCTCAGGTTGTTCTATGGGAAATGTTATCCTCCACAACCTCTAATCTATGGATGGATTATATTTTTCCAACCAAGAAAGACCAAGAATAAAAGGATTTGACGGAGTGCTAATAATGTTGAAAACAATATAACTATTGTGGTCTTTAAACGTCACTTCTATAGGTTCTGATTCATGGGTGACACTACCAAATAATAAAGGTCGTCCATCTATTACTTCTACATGAACAGGTTTGAATTTTTGTGTTAAGGGAATTTTGTGACGCTTAACAAATTCTTGGTCTAAGAAATAAGCAGATGCTCCTGAATCTAATAAGGCTAAGGTTTTTAGTTTTTCAGGACCAAAAGACAAAGGAATTGTAAAACAACGGGCAAGTTGAGTAGAAAGAGAAGAACCTGGTTTTGATTTGTCCAGCCGCAAGGTTCCTATTGTGATTGGGCATCCTCGTTTTTCTGAACAAACGCACTTCTATTCTTGATGTTGCGTCCATTTTGCTTCTTTGGACAGTTTCCAACTCTATAGCCTTCTCCACCGCAATAAAAGCACAAACCTTTTTCTATACGCTACTTCTTTTTTTCTTAAGTAAGAGATTTGATACGTACCGCATCAATCTGCATGTCCTCTGTCTTTGCTTGTGAATTTAGGCTACTTGCCGATATATTGTATCGCGATGACTTGTATATTGTTTGGAGCATTGATCTTGGCGACGTTGAAATGGGCGGTTATCGTACTTTACAGCTTGGCTAATGGCTTCATTGAGCGTTCGTGGATCAGAAAGAGATAATAACAAATTTTTCACATCATCCCTTAGATCCCAATAGAATTGGCTCATCAATGCTTCTTCATCCCAATTGATGTCGCATGCCAATTGCCTGAAATCCGATGCATAGACTGATGCAGAGCGAGTCCCTTGTCGTAGTGATCGAATTTTAGTTGTAGCCCACCGAGCCTTATCATGCTCGCCAAATGCTTCTGCAAATGCATCCAAAAAATTCTCAAAGTTATTCAAAATTGGTGATCTTTTTTCATATAGAGGAACAAACCACGATAGAGCTTGTCTTGTAAGCAAAGTTCCAACCAATCCAACGCGTGATTCCTCTATCGGATAACATCAGGTTGTAGAGCTGTTACTAACTTGATTTGATTGATAAAACCTCGAAACTTGGAGCGTGTGCCATCAAACTTGTCTGGAAGGCTAATTTGAAGGTTGTAGAAATAATGATTCTTGTTGAACCACATGTAAAGCTACTTCTTTTGGTGCAGAAGCTTGAGGCTGATGAAGCCTAGATTGTGCTATTCCGGATGCTCTATCATTATGAAGTCTTGCAAAGACTCCTTCCATCACCGTAGTTGTCTGTGATAACGTAGCAAGAGCACTCGTAATGGCGTCCATCTTGGACTCCAAACTTTCACTCATATTAATGTCTTGACCTCCAACCATTCTAAGAGAAAGGAAGTAATTGTTTCTACAAAGAGGGAATATTGGTTTAGAAGAGGGTACTCCGCAACCTCTAAAATGCCTTAAGACCTTCAAAAAGAGGGATAATCCACACTCTAACAAGAAAGAACTAACTCTGATATCCAAGGTGAGAGTAGTCTCGACAAATTGTCATGGATACAAATTATAGACTTGAAGTCTAAACAAGAAGTTCAAGAAGAACTGGCAGGAACTGGATTAATATCACGGATATAGAATATAAACTTAAAGTCTAAACAAGAAGTTCAAGAAGAGCTGGCAGGAACTGGACTAATCAGATGAGTACAAAAATAACACCACAGAGGTGAGCTAGAGCTCCAAGAGATGTGTTGTCGAGACTGAAGAACTCTTCAGCCTTGACTCTAATATATACTCCTACTTAGGAAGCTTCTCAAGTAGCTTCCTCCAATTAGGGAGCTTCTCAAGCAACTTCTACTAACTAGGAAGATATTAGAAGGCTCTGGAAGGTTCTAGAGAGTTCTAAGAAACTTCTAGAATATTCTAGAAGGTTCTAACAAGTATATCCTTAACACTAGGAAGATATTAGAAGGCTCTGGAAGATTTTAGGGAGTTCTAGGAAACTTCTAAAATATTTTAGAAGGTTCTAACAAGTATGTCCTTGACACATCCTCTCTGAGTCTTCTTCAAAATACTCATCACGCAATCTCTCTTCAAATGTCATCCAAGTAATAACATTTGCATCCCTTCGAATTTCTTCCACTTTCTCATGAATCTTAGGCACAACAACTAATGTGAAAGTTTGTATCATTCGAGCCTCAGGTACCTGTTGCACCTCCATCTCACAAACATAAATCTTCAAAAACCTGGTGATGTACTTCCCGTTAAATCTTCCAATCTTGTCAACAACACCCTTCAAAGCCTTGGTAGCTCCATTACCTCCAGCTTGAGTTTTATATTGATCCATAAATAATGCCAAAGCTCCCAAAATGGTGTCCATGTTTGATTGGGCTCCAGGAGAAGCCCCTCCAGTATCTTCCATATTACCTAAGCCAAAACTAGTAGCCCCAAAGCAGTTCTCAATGGAGGCACCAATTATATGTCGGGTAGAGAGAATTCGCCTTGAGAAAACGTCAGGTTCCTAGCTGCTACTAGAACTAGCAGGGAACATGAGAGGAAGCCGTGCAAGTATCTTCTATACTTGTAGAATATTTGTTCAAGCTTTCAAATTATACTTGTATTATACTTATGCAAGTCTTGTACAAATATAAAGTATAAATACTTGAATAATACTTATACAAATACTTGTATAATACTTGTATAATCCTTGGTATAATACTTGTATAAATACTTATAAAAATATTATATATAATACTTATAAAATACTTGTATAAATATTTGATATAAATACAAGTATATATACTTGTATAAAAGGTATAAGCAAAGTGTGTATGTATTCAAGTATACCTCAAAATACAACCGCATATGAGGAATACAAATTATACAATAAGCTGAAACTAAATAAATCACTAAAAATTCATCCAAAGGTCGAATCAAGCATGCTTATAGCCTTTGGAAAGCCAATAATCTATTGTAAAACATATAAAAATTTCACAAATAGATGACTTACCATTTAAAAGTTATGGCTAAAAGAAGTAGGCGCTAAAATTTCCAAGCAAATGCAAAGGCAGCAAAGCTCCTCTTCACTTCAGCCTTTGTTGTGATCACTTCCCTTCTCCAAATTGGACATGCAATAGCTTTTTAGAAAGCTCACTCCATCATCTAACTTGTTCTAAAATTTCGCATGCATGCCTCTCAAACTCCAGATTTTGTAGCTAGTTGATTCTACTCTTCAAACCCTAGCAACAATTTGCCCTCTTTGATACTTCACGGCTCATAAAACTTTCATCAAAGCTCTAAATGTATTGATTTTTGTTTCTGTAGAAAGCTTACACAAGCTACTATAAGCACCTAAATTATCAAAAAGATTGAAGAGACTGTCCGACTTGGGTGGTTGAACAAAGTCTCTGCCCCTCTTCATCAGGTGGCAGCAAACCCTTTCCCACTCTCAAGCTTACAACTTTTGCACTCCAACTCCAAATTCTACAAGAGATGTCTTGATAGAAAGCTAGCACAATTTTCCACACTATCAATAAATTTCACTAAGAAAGAGTCAAAATCAAACTTGCAGTAGCAGCTCGAAGTTTCTGTCCCTCTTCGTCAAGTGGCAGCAAACTCTACTCTACTAAAACAAGCATATTTTTTGCTCACAACTCCAATACAAGCAAGTGAGTAGGTTATAGAATTCTCAAAACTTGGAAAACACACCCACCAATTTTCACTACAAACGCTTCTATATCCACGGAGCTATCTCTCTCCAAAGTTCACTATTTAAATTTGCCTCTCCCTCTCGGTCTAGCAAGAGGAGTATATGTCCCTTTCTTTCCATATTAGACTATGAGACGCCCTCATGGGTAGCCAAATCCTATTGGACAGGCCTTATTCACCCCATGTTCTTCTTTTTTACCCCTCACAAGGTCCATTCTACCTCAAAAGTCAACAAGAAAGGTAAAACAACCTTTACTTTTCTTCTAATTACAAAAGAGTCTATTCTAGGATATAAATAAGGTAGGAACAAAACAAATAGCCATCTCAATTCACTAATTAAGTGGCTATAATAAATCCTCTCCTTATAATATCTTCTAAAATAACCTCTAGTACTCACACATATATTAATAATAGATACAAGATATTTAATATTTTTATACACTGCACGTAAATGCAGTATGACAATGTGTTCTTCATATATCCAGTCCCGTATAGTGAATGGGTTTCACCAATTGTGATAATACCGAAGAAAAATAGAAAAATCCGTATCTGTCAGGACTTTTATAAATTAGACGCGGCTACCAAGAAAGATTATTTTCTTTTATCTTTTACAAATAGTATAGTAGACGCAGTAGCTGGGCATGAATGTTATTTCTTTTTGGACGGATTCTCGGGTTATAATCAAATAAAAATTGCAGAAGAGGACTAGTTGAAGACTACTTTTACTACAGATTGGGGCATATTTGCTTATAAAGTGATGCCATTTGGGTTATGTAATACCCCGGCCACATTTCAAAGGGTAATGATGCAAGCGTTTCAGGATTATTTACGATTGTCAATGGAAATATTTTTAGATGATTTTTGCTCATTCAGTACAATAGCAAATCATTTGGAACGTCTTGGTAATTGTTTGGACCAATATGATAAATATGGGATATCTTTGAATTCTGAGAAGTATGAATTTGGCGTACCATTGGGAAAGCTTTTGGAACATATTGTTTCCATGGCCAGTATCGCTACTGATCTAGATAAAATTACTTGTATATTGGCTTTATCAAAGCTAAAAACAGTGTCTGGTGTTTGTAGTTTTGTAGGCCATGTCAGCTATTATAGGCGATTCATTCATTTATTTTTAAAAATATATCAACCGTTAACGAATCTCTTAAAGAAACTGCCACCGAATAGATCTAGTGCAATTTGGACTGAGGAATGTACAGTTGCGTTTGAGGAGTTAAAACGAAAATTGGTGTCAGCACCAGTATTTGTTGCAACTTGTTGGACAAAACCTTTTTATGTTTACGTTGATGCCTCGAATGTTGCTATTGGATCCGTGTTGAGTCAAAAAGATGAAAAGGGTTTGGATCATCCCATCTATTATGCTAGTTGACAATTCGTAGCTGCAGAACAAAATTATACTACGACTGAACGGAAAGCCTTGGGCATGATCTATTCTGTCCAGAAATTTTGACATTATTTGCTTGGTTACCCATTTGTATTTCATGTCAATCATGATGCTCTTAAGTATATGATTAATAAACCTCAATTGAGTGGACGCATCACTCGGTGGGTGTTACTCCTTCAAAAATTTAATTTTATTATTAATATTCGACCAGGAAAGAAACATGCCAATGCAGATCATTTATCTCGATTGTCCAATATATTTGGTAACAAACCTATCACTGATGCACTTCTTGATGCATAATTATTTGCCGTCAACGTGATCACCCCAGAATATAGTGAATTGATCCAGTATCTGACATTTCAGACATTTCCACCTATATATAGTGAGAAACTTAAGAAACGCTTGATTTTGAAAAGTGCTCCATATACGATGATTGGATACGCTTTATATAAGCAGGGGAAAGACGGAATTCTATGCCATTGTATTTTTCAAAGTGAAGTACGTACCATATTAGAAGGATGTCATTTAGATAGTTCTGGAAGATATTTTATCGGTGACAGCATTGCTCGCAAAGCTTTAATGGCGGGATATTGGTGGCCAACAATGTTCTCAGATGCACATCAATATGTCAGACGTTGTGATCCTTGTCAGCGTATTGGTAGACCTACAAAAACTTCTGCCATGCCGTTGGTACCAATTTTAGCACAAGCACCATTTGAGAAATGGAGTATTGATTTTGTAGGACCAATTGCACCAGCCTCGCGTAATGGACAGAAAAGATATATTTTGGTAGCGACGGATTACGTGACAAAATGGGCAGAGGCGATCGTAACAAAAACTGATAATGCGGATACTCGATTTGGGTATCCCAAAGAATTAGTTAGTGATTGTGGAACCCATTTTATTAATTCTACAATTGCGGCTTTGACAATAAATACGAGATCAAGCATCGGAAGACAACCCCATATCACCCTCGGGCCAATGGGCAGACTGAAAAGACCAACGGTATTTTGTGTAAAATTTTAATAAAAACAGTGTCTGGTGTGAGAACAGACTGGGATACAAAATTGTTTGCAGCCTTGTGGACATATCGTACTGCGTATAAAGTGACTACCAATTCCACACCATTCCAATTGGTGTACGGGCAAGAGGCAATATTACCAATTGAATTGGAAGTTCAAAGTTTACGAATTGCATTGGATGAACATCTCGGTGACAAGGAATCCCTCCACCATCGGTTAGCACAATTGGAAAAATTGGATGAAGTTAAGACTACGGCTCTTTTAACTATAGAAGCTACTTAGCGCCACCGGAAGAGTTATTATGATAGTAAATTATGTCCTAAATCTTTTATGCCCAATGATCTGGT
The DNA here is from genome assembly GCA_036785485.1 of Physcomitrellopsis africana. Classification (NCBI taxonomy): domain Eukaryota; kingdom Viridiplantae; phylum Streptophyta; class Bryopsida; order Funariales; family Funariaceae; genus Physcomitrellopsis; species Physcomitrellopsis africana. The sequence goes on along the minus strand of JAWRVF010001674.1, from coordinate 40,824 downwards.
GCTTCTTTATGATAGTCACTTTCACCATTTTTTGAGAAAATTCCAAGTCCGTTGGCATGGACCTTATCGAGTAATTGAAGCCTTTTCTAATGGTACAGTTCAATTGGAAGATTTTATGGGTACTCAATTTACCACCCGAGTTAACAGCAACCGTTTACATCTTTATTCTACGTTGTTATGAAGTAATTTCATCCATATATAGAAACCTAACTTAACTATCTTTTCTTCAAAATTTTATTAAGTTCTTTCTTTCTTCTAACCAATCTAAGTTTTTATATAGTTTAGGAAAAATTTCTCACTTTTTTTTTTTTCTTTGACTAAAATTTTACTTTATCTTTAATCTTAACTTTATCTTTGATTTAGCCTTGAAAACTTCATATATTTCTTTTATCTTTTTTCCAATCTTAGATTTTAGTAGATTTGGGATTATATATGTAGATATAAGGAGTTTTGACTTTGAAGTTGAATTTAGGATTTTACCAAAGATAAATAGAGGTTTGGATATCAATAGTCAGCTGCCATTAATAGTGGTGACTTGGAGGATTAGATTTGGGGTTATTATAACTTTAAACTATTAGTTGTTGACTTGGACTTTGAAGACCTTAGTTGCGACTTCTTTGACGAGCTTGGAAGAGAAGAAGACAGGATTTTTTTGCAAATTCAAAGAAATATTGAAAGAGAGCGTCTTCTTGGCATAAGTTTAGGTAGTAGAAACGCAGGATTCGGAGCTAAGATGAGAGAGATATGCTTGTTTGAACTTAGACTACTAATATAACACCTACTGTCACTTTTTAGGGTATATTAGAAGTTTTAAGATACTAGCAAGAAATAAAAAAGTTGGGTTAGAAACTAGACTTCAAGCTATACATTTTACGTCCAAGAATTGATAGAAATGAGTTCAGAATGAGTGAGTTATGGCTAGTTAAACCTAGCAAACTAAACTGGGGTTTTGAAGAAGTTAGATAAATAGAAGGATTTTCTTTAAGCTAGAACTTGAGTTTCAAGAAGAATTTGAAGCTCATTTTTTGTGTACATATTACTTATACTATAAAGAGTTTATGTCTAAAATCTCATATCAATTGAAACTTTAATTAGGGAGTAATGGCAAATATGTTCTCAGGTGTCTAGGGTTTTGACTTTTAAAAGTATCTGCCAAGGATTTGGTGATATCTAACGATCAGCAATGAATTCATAGCTCAAAATTAATGTGATGAGGATCAAAGGTATGAGTTATGTTTTCTCAAATTTTGAGCTTATTTGAACGGCTAGATCTTAAATTATGAATTTTCAAGTTTTGGATTGAGATTTGACTTTTAAAAGTATCTGCTAAGAATTTGGTGATATCTAACGATCAGCAATGAATTCACAGCTCAAAAATTATGTGACAATAGTCAAAGGTATGAATTATGTTTTTCCAAATTTAAAGCTTATTTGAATAGTTGGATCTTAAATTATAAATTTTCAAGTTTCTGGTTTGGTTTTACTTATATAATTACTTGCTAATATTTTGATGATATCTGGTGATTGGTAATGAATTTACGGTTGAGAATTTTTGTGAAGATGACTAAAGAAGTAAACTCTATGCTTCCAAAATTTGAATTTATATAAAAGGCTGGATTTTGATTTATAAATTTCCAAGCTTCTAATTTGTTGATTTATTATACGCATGGTTTTGTGACTATAAAAGAAAAATTTTAAAAAGTGTGTGCAAATTGGATCCAACTTGATTGTAAAGAGGGACCTTGCGTCTACCTGAAGCGGACTTTTGCCATGACAACGTAAACTCGGGACGGGTTTTCAAATTGGAGGGAAGAGGGTGTACCTGTTCATGATAGCTTATCTTTAATGAAGGTGCATGATGGCTAGAAAGACGGCTGATGGTCAGTTTTGGGTCCTAATACGGACTAGTCATGCAAATCCAAAGTGACGTTGTCATGTTGTAAATCAAAACATAGTGTGAAAAACATAAAAGAATGCATTAAAATAAAAAGATTAAGATTAAAAGAAAGGTTGATAGAAAATTAGTAGTAAGAAGATACAATGGAAATTTACCTTGAAAAGTGAAATTTTTTCAAGTTAGTAAAAAGGAAAAGGTTGAGGAAGTGCAAAAGACATGGGCTAAGAGGTCTTTTTGACCAAGAGGATAAAGAAGACCAGGAGGGAGATGACAAGGAAGGGTCGTGAACAAGAAGGAGGAGAGTTTTTTTTGAAAGGCATAGGATTTTTTTTATCGGTAGTATATGTTTTTGTATATAGAGGAAGCTTGGAGAAGATTTTAAGTGTGAATTTATATAGGTTTGTAGTAGACAAGATAAAAAACTCATAGAAATAATTCTCATGTCTTTTCATTAAGTATCAAGGGAGATATGAGTCGTGAAAGTTGCAGGTGTTTAAGACTAGGGTAGTGAGGGTTACAAAATTTCGGGCCTTGGTTCTTAGAAACCACTTGGACTTTAGTGGCAAAATTTGTTGGATGTTTTTTTCTTATAGAGTTAACTACTTTGTATCAAAATCTCAAGTCAATATGACCTTTGAGCAAAGAATTATGAGTGAAATTGTAACCGGTTTGAATGAAAAGAGAAGTAGAGTGAAGGCAAGGTTGAGGGTTTGTATGGGTAGTGCATGTGTGTGGGTTTTTTTGGGAATAAAGAGAGTTAGGAGATGAATTTGAGTGTGAAATTTGATAGACATGATCTATGTAAGTTAAGGAAGAGATGAGTGTAAGTTTAATACTCATTAGTCTTATAAATAAAATGTTATGCTCTTTCAAAGTGACAGGGGTCTATCTCCAAATTAGTGAAGTTTGAAGGAGCATATCTTTGTGATCTGAGTAGTATTTTGAATAAAACTTATTGGAATTTGTAGATATATGAGTCTTTTAAGTTTTGTAAAAAACTAATTGCTATTGGAGTTATATTCAAGGAGTTATGAGGAAAATTGTGGTCAGATCTAGAGTTGTTAGAAGGCAAAATTAAAGAAGAAGGATGGAACCTCTAACTCAAGTTTGGAGAAGACTTTTGGAGCAATATTTGAAGGATGTTTACAACATGAGACAAGCTATAAGCCTACCAAATTTTAGCACTTAGTTCTTCTTTAATAAAGAGAAATGAAGGTGTGAAGCAAAGGGGGTCCAAAATCAAAGGCAGCATGGAGGGATTACTTTGACAACATGGTTCTCTCTAACCACATGAGTTATAATCAAAAGGTTTATAGAGTTTGCTTCTTTACTTCCTTAAGTACCTTGTATTCAAATTTTGCTTCAATTGATATGATATCCTAGGATTTATGAGCAAAATTGAGGGCAAGTTTCTAAAGGCAGAATATGTTAGGGTTAATAAAGTATGTTTTTATGTAAATTCTTCAATTTTATGAACTTTATGAATCTCATCTTGCACTTAAGAAACGAGAGGCACAAATGACCCAGTGTTTCTTAGGGCTAAGACTCTCACCACGACAATGTTCTGGTACATTGGATTAAGGATTGTTGCTTTAGACCCCGAGTAAAAGGTTAGGAGCGGGGCACTTAATGGGAGTTTTGATTAGCATTCTGTTTTGAGTTTGGTCGTCTGAGTGTATGCTTATTAGAGTGTAGAGTTCTCTGCAGGCAGAGAATAACAATTACTTCAAGCGAGGAGTACGTAGTTAGCATTATATAATGTCGATGGAGAGGTCGAAGAGAGCTGCAAACAGAGAGGAGAATGTCCAAAATGTGCGAAGCAAGAATAACTTGCAATCGCCGTCTTTAGTAGTGGTCACCAACATGGAGCCCATTAAGTTGGAAATCCGTTGGTCCTTACAAAAACAGAGAGATTTCAGAAATGCACAGATGTACATGTTTTTGCAAGGATCGAATAATTTGCCTCCAATTGATATAGAATTAGTTGCAGAGTACATAGGAAATTACGACCCAGAGGATGGTTCAAATGTAGTAAAAAGTAGAATAATTGGGATCGATGAGAGTACCTTACAGAAGGTATTATATTTACCGATAGGTGAGTTAGCGGTAGACGTCAAAGTGTCTAGTGACTTCAGATCGGGAAGTTACTTCAAAGGAGACATGGCGTCTTTTGAGAAAAATCAAGGCTGGAAAGTGGCAGAGGCACTTACTCCAGAGCTTGTGGAGTGGATGCGGTTTGTTCAGAAGCGGCTAGGCTTGAACCAGCATACCACATACATGTCCAAGCACTTGTTGTTTGCTGCGATTGGAACATTGGAAGGCATGGTCTTTAATTGGGTAGCCTTTAACATGGCAATCATGTCATTCTTGAGAAAATAGAATAAAAGCGGCAGGTAAATTCGCTTTGTTGCTATGCTCTAATATGTGCACTTCATGATTCGCACACATTAAGTCAACTTGAGGGGAGAGAGCGTCCTTCTCCGATGCAACGGTATCGGAGTTTACCAGTTGGCCCACGGATAGTGGTGCACGAAATTGGGGAATCCAGTAGATCGCGGGAACACGGTGTCGTGTTGTAAATCAAAACATAGTGTGAAAAACATAAAAGAATGCATTAAAATAAAAAGATTAAGATTAAAAGAAAGGTTGATAGAAAATTAGTAGTAAGAAGATACAATGGAAATTTACCTTGAAAAGTGAAATTTCTTCAAGTTAGTAAAAAGGAAAAGGTTGAGGAAGTGGAAAAGACATGGGCTAAGAGGTCTTTTTGACCAAGAGGATAAAAAAGACCAGGAGGGAGATGACAAGGAGGGGTCGTGAAGAAGAAGGAGGAAAGTTTTTTTGGAGAGATAGGGTTTCTTTTTGATAGGTAGTATACATTTTTGTGTGTAGCAGAAGCTTAGAGAGGATTTTAGATGCGAGTTTTTGTACGTTTGTAGTAGACAAGATAAGAAACTCATAGAGACAATTCTCATGTCTTTTGATTAAGTATCAAGGGAGATATGAGTCGTGAAAGTTGCAGGTGTTTAAGACTAGGGCAGAGAGGGTTACTAAATTTCGGGCCTTGGTTCTTGGAAACCACTTAGACTTTAGTGGCGAAATTTGTTGGGTTTTTGTTCCTTATAGAGTTAACTACTTTGTGTCAAAATCTCAAGTCAATATGACCTTTAAGCAAAGAGTTATGAGTGAAATTGTAACCGGTTTGAATGAAAAGAGAAATAGAGTGAAGGCAAGGTTGAGGGTTTGTATGGGCAGTGCATGTGTGTGGGTTTTTTTTGGGTATAAAGAGATTTAGGTGACGAATTTGAGTATGAAATTTGATAGACATGATCTATGTAAGTTAAGGAAGAGATGAGTATAAGTTTGATACTCATTAGTCTTATAAATAAAATGTTATGCTCTTTCAAAGTGACAGGGGTCTATCTCCAAATTAGTGAAGTTTGAGGGAGCATATCTTTGTGATCAGAGTAGTATTTTGAGTAAAATTTGTTGGGGTTTGTAGATATATGAGTCTATTAAGTTGTGTAAAAAATTGATTGCTATTGGAGTTATATTCGAGGAGTTATGAGGAAATTTGTGGTCGGATCCAGAGTTGTTAGAAGGCAAAATTAAAGAAGAAGGATGGAATCTATAACTCAAGTTTGGAGAAGGCTCTTGGAGCAATATTTGGAGGGTTTTTACAACATGAGAGAAGCTATAAGCCTACCAAATTTCAGCACTTAGGTCTTCTTTAATGAAGAGCAATGAAGGTGTGAAGCAAAGGGGGTCCAGAATCAAAGGCAGCATGGAGGAATTACTTTGACAACATGGTTCTCTCTAACCACATGAGCTATAATCAAAAGGTTTATGGGGTTTGCTTCTTTACTCTCTTAAGTACCTTGTGTCCAAATTTTGCTTCAATTGATATGATATCCTAGGATTTATGAGCAAAATTGAAGGCGGGTTTCTAAAGGCAGAATATGTTAGGGTTAATAAAGTATGTTTTTATATAAATTCTTCAATTTTATGAACTTTATGAATCTCATCTTGCACTTGAGAAACTAGAGGCAAAAAAGACCCAGTGTTTCTTAGGGCTAAGACTCTCACCACGACAACGGGGTTATCCCGGAGACTACACTAGGGCGGGCTTCAATTTGTGCAGTGATAGAGAGGGTGGTTGAGGCTCCAGTTTTGAATACCGGGGTACTGGTAGAAGGGAACCTCACGAAAGTAATATTGGGACAAATTTTCCAATTACAACTTACCGTGAGTCAGCTAGAAGGGAATCTAAGACAACAATTGGAGTTTAGCTGGAAGGAGATACTAGAGAAAGGCCGCCAAATTGTGGAACAGGGGCACCTGATTAGGGCAAAGACGGAGTCCAAATTGGCATTGGAGCAAAAAGTAGTGGAGGAAAAGAAAAATTGGGCGAATGAAAAAGATCGCATACAAAGAATCCTAAACGGTCAAAAGCAAGAATTAATAGAGAACCGCAGGATATGGGATTTGGAACGGGAAGCGCTGAAGTGTCAGTTGCAGGCAGAACGTGATAAAGTAGTGAAATTGGAACAGAAAAAGGTGGAATTGGGAGACCAATATCGAATTGGAACGGAGAAATTGCAGACAGAAATTAGTACCTTGAAAAGTAAAGTGGAGAAATTGGAGGGCGATTTTGCCAATGTCGTTCGGCCACAAGAATCTGCTCCTCCAGTTTCGAGTATTAGTAAGCTGGAGGAGAAAGTGAAGCGACAAGGGCACCAATTAGAGGTGAAGGATGCCAAAATTCTACAATTGGAGGCTCAAGTTTGGGAATTGGGAGCGGATAATGAAGACTTATCAGCGCAGTTGAAAATTAATCATGTAGATTTATTGGAGGAGGATGAGGACGTGCCGTTAGAGCTAGATGCAGAGGAACCTCCTACGAATCCAGGAGTATCCCAATTTCAGGAGCCAGCCTCGTAACAAGTTTTACCGATTTTGTGTTTGCAAGGATGCTGCACAATTAGGAGTGGGGCTATGTAGAATGGGTAGGAATTTTAGAATTTACAATACATAGTTTATAGGGTTAAGAGTAGGCAGGAAGTCGATAAATGGCCAGTTTAGAAGGCAACATGGATAAAGGAGTTAGAAAAAGTGGTTATCGTCAGTTGTGTAGCAATTAATACCGATTGCGGTAAGTATAAATTGATTCGGACAGTAGCAGTAAGGGCCAAACTGTGATAGTCCTGAGCCGGGATAAGCTTGGTGCTACCTCTCTCTCTTTTGTTAGATAGTAGAGGAGGATCTGGATTCTATTCCGAAGGGTTATACCATGTCAACGATGAAGTACAGTAATAAAATAGAAAATTTATATATATGTGGATGAGTAAGAAATTATGATTGTTTGTTACGTGAAGTTCTTTGCGGTGAATTGGAGGTTGAAGACCGGCTATGTCAATGAAATTCAGTTGTGGATGTGAGTGCCATGCCGTATTGATTGTGAGAGTTGAGCGGTGGAGAATATTAGAGTAACAATTTATTTCGAGAGACGTTGTAGGTGAAAAATTATTTCCAGTGATCGGAGAAAGAAGCGGGTGTATGCAGTCTGTGGAAATGGTGTGACATTGCCAATTGTTGTTATGAATTTGGAAGAAGACAGAAGATTACAGTAAGAGCATTGGTGGATGATTGTGTCACGAAATATCTTTAGTTGCGGAATAGCAAAATCAGTAGAGTGGACAACAGTATTTTAGAGAAAAGCGTGTACGTGTACATTGGACTCTAATGTTCAGTAGGCAGTTAGTTATGTGATCCTAACGGTTTAACTCAATACAAATAGTCTTTCCCTGTGTTCAAATCCCCCTTTACAGATTTACTCAGGGCAGTATTGGTAGAGTAAGTGAGACGGACGACAACAACAAGTACCTTATTGAATAAGCTTGATACTTATTATTAAATACTTCTTGAGCTGATTTCCCTTCATTATCCTACTTCTTTATTTTTTATTTTTATTTAGAAGTTTTCCATTGTATTTTTTACTTTTATATTTCATTTTTATTATCAACTAAGTTTATACTTTTAACTTTTATTTTTTTATATTTTTACTTTTATATTCATCTTTAATCTTTAATCTTTTATCTTTCCATTTGTCATTTTTATTTTAATCTTTTATATTTTATTTTTTACTATTTATTTTTTATTTTTTATTTTTTATCTTTTTATTTGTCATTTTTACTTTAATCTTTTATATTTTATTTTTTACTATTTATTTTTTATATCTTATTATTACTTCAATTCTTTTATCTTTTTCATTCATCTATAATATTAACGGTGTATTGTTTAGAAGACACTTATATAGTAGTACTACAAATGCTAATAATAAAAAAAATCCATAAAAATCTAAAAATACTAATTTTTTTTTAATTCAATCAAATAAAAACATAAAAAGTCTCACACACTGTTAAAAGGATTTTGTGCTTATATTGTGAAGAAGTTAAGCACAGTGCTTAATATTGTCCAAAAAAGCAACGTCATGACAAAATAAAAAGTATAGTTATTAAAGAAGTTAATGTAGCAAAAAATGAGTTTCTTTAGCTACAATAGGAACCGTGTGGTTGGAATCATGTACAAAACCTTCTAAAGGTCCTATTCTCTCTTCAAATCTCTCACCTTGTTTTAGAATAGATGTGTTTTTAAGACCTTAAAATTATAAAGTCTTTGCCTTATTTGATTCAAGAGCCTTTATTGGCTTCATAGATGAAGACTTTGTGTAGAATAAATAGATAATTCTAGTATTAGAGTAAGGATTAAAAAATTGATAAATTAGATGATTAATCTATTGGTTGGCCAGTATATGCAGCAAAATAGAGGAATAAGTTGGAAAAGTGATTAGGGCAGGAGTAATGATAGTTGGTACCTTAATTTTTATTATAAAGAGAATAAGAAAGAAAAAATTGGGGCTCGACTGTGAGAGTCGAGAATTGAGATAAGCTTGGTGCTACTTCTTTCTTTTATTTTCTTTGTATTAGATTATAATGGAGAGTTTGGAATATATTTTGATTAATTGTACCATGTAAATTGAAAAATGTAATAATGAAAATAGAAATCTCAATTTATCTATAGATGAATAAGAAATTAAAGTTGTTTGATGATTAAATTTGGTGTGGCAAATTGAAAGCTGAAGACTAAATATATCAATATAATTTGATGGTGAATGAGAATATTGTACCATATTGACTGTGAGAATTGAACGGTGAAAGAAAATGTTGGAGAAACAATTAATTTTGGAATGGATTCTTAGGGAGGAGTTATTTTGAGTGATTGGAATGTAAAGCGGTTGTATGTAGTCTATTAAGATAATGCAATAACACCTTATATTGTTACGATGTCATATTTTAATTGCTTACAATATGTAAAATTCAGTCAAAATATATAATAAGTTTATAGATTCTAATATAAGTTAGAATAGTTAGAAAAGTAAATTATAGGGAGTTTGTATAAGAAACTTTATTTTAGAATTTTACTTATTTTAATTATGGCGTTTAAAATATATAGGACCTAAATATTTAGTATAAAGCCTTGAGAGGCAATTGGGATCCAAAGAAGAAGAATTAAACTACAAAAAGGCCTATTTGGAAGGATCAAGATAAATTGTGGATGAATGAAGATAAGGGTTGAAGTTCTTTATTCCTATTGGTCAATGGTCATGCCCAATAGGCTTTGAGGAGGCTACTAGTAAAAAAAATAAGGATTTTGGCAACTTCAAGGCGGCCATTTGAAAATCAAAGATTAGAGACAGAAAGCTTATTTTTTGTAATATAATTTTGGTATAAGAATCAAGAAATTTGGAGTTGTTATGAGGGAAGAATAGGCGCTTGAAATTAAGGTGTACAAATTATACCTATTGTTACTCTTTTGAAGATTGGAGGAGTTATATCAGAGCTTTTGGAAATTGGAAGGTGTGGCTAGACAAGTAATTTTAAGATCTACATCTAATGTAGAAAAATTGTTATATTTGGAGTCCTAAAAAAGAAGATATTGGGAGTCAAAGATAGCAAATTGAATTCCAAGGCAATAAGTAGGTTATTTTATTGATAGTGATGGAGTTTATCATATCTTGAATTTATCTAAAAATTTCTTAAAAAGTGTATTATTATGCTAAAAAGCTATACATTGAAGTTTAATAATATTTTAATTTTTAGATTGTGAGATATGAAGAATTTAGTACATGGGTATTTATAAATAAAGATTTAAAAATACTGCTAGGATTTTGATAATATCTACAAATTGGTAATTAATCAACCATTGAAATTTGTGGTGTTAGTTGTAAAGAATACATCAATACTTCATATAAATTTTGAGTGAGTTTGAATAGTTGGATTAAAAGTTATAGATTATTGAAATTTAGAAAAAATACCCTTCCTATGGGAGAATGAGGGTTTTAGAGTATTTGTTATATTTTGAATATTTTGAAGAAATAAGGCTTATATATTGGGTGTAATAGCCCTATAAAAGAGGCTTTTATATAAATTTGGGGATTTTTATTACACTTGGATCTTGATTGAGTAATTAGTGGCAGCCAAAAGCCTAATGTTTTCTTCTGGCAAATTCTCTCTACTATGACAATGAGATCAAAGGAAGATAGGAGAATATAATAATAGAATGATAGGAGATAGTATTACAAAGTTTATTTTCAGTTACGTAGCAGTAGAAAGATGAAGTGGACAAAGTCATTTTAGAGCATTTATGTGTTTATTAGACTCTGTTGATTGGAAGCGATTAATTGTGTGATCCTTACAGATGTAACTCATGTATTTAGTCTTTCCCCATATTCAAACTTCCCCTTTACAAATTTATTCTAAGTAGTATTGGAAGAGTAAGTAAAATGACAAATCACATTTTTGGTGCCAATGTTGGGGAATGACAATAGTTTTGAATATTAAGAATTAACTGCCAAAGAAGTAGTTTTTGTATGATGTACAAAGAGGTTCTAAAATTGGTGCCAGTTTGAAAGTGAAGCCAAATGTGTAGTTAGATTGGAAATGGAAAGCAATTTCAATGATATGAAGAAAGATTATAATTAATAAGAATGTAAATACCACATTGAGGAAAACATGCCCGTTGAAAAGAAGACAAGAGAGAGCGCTATCAAGAACATGAATTAAAATAGATGCATATGTTAGTTAAAACTATATCAAAGCAAAATAACAAGATAGAAATAAAGAAATATGTATATTCAAGAAGATACTGGAATGGCTATTGCCAAAGACTAGAAAATACATAAGACTCTTGAACTAGACTAGAAATAAGAAAAGAATTGATAAGAGTGAAGAAGGCTTCATTCTTGTCTCTATTTATAATATCTATCTAAGAGCTACATGGTAGTATTCTATAAGACCTCCTATACATGTCTAATTTGTAAGATACATGTCAAACTTGTAAGACAAGTTTCCCACATATGTGCCACGTACTTGGCTTGTTCTGCAAGCTACTAACATGTGCGATATATGGCTAATTTGTTCCACAAGCTACCAATATGTGCCACACGTGGCTAGCTTATTGATCAAGTTTCTAACCTAGCAATCACCTATAGACATGTATAAATGTGATTCTATGTCTATGAAGCTTCTAGGAAGCTTCTTTCTAAAATATTATCAAATTAATTTATTTTATCTACTTCTATTAATCTATATTAATTAGATAGTTATTGAAATAAATCTTATGTCTGTGACATTATCTCCTCTTTTAGAAACAAGTTCCATGAGGATCGGTGATTATATGTTAAGAAAGTCCAGATTATGTCGAATTGTATTTGCCATGTACTCTGATCTTTGTTCCCTTTGAAGGTAGTTCATAGGTCTTTTTAGCCATCGATAGTGTTCCATACTAGGGTGAGAGGACCACCCTATTATTTGATCATTGTTGAGGTCTTCATAACTTCTTTCAAAGAAAACATTTGGAACACCATCAAGAGTAGTTCTTACTTCTAAAAGTATCACTAAACATTGGGAGTCTCTTCCAAGGTTGGGATACCAAACACATTGTATTTGGCCATCAATCCGAGGAAAGACATGTCATTCTTAAGGGTCTTCATTTCTATTCCGTTGTCTTGAAGGTTGTGATAGTTGTAATATCTTGTATGATAAGTCAGCAAACAATGGTTTTTAAGTGGAAATAGCAAATAATGATACAAAATAGCAAATTCAAGGAAATAGCAAATAATAATACAAAATAGAATGAAACCTCTATAGAACCTGCTTTGCTTTATAATAAAGATTTTTTTCACTCTTTATCTTGAATTTTGACGGATGACATTAATAAAATGCATTGATTTTTGTTGATGCATTTGTTAGATTCTTAGATGGCTCCTATGTGTGTTCACTAATATTGTATTTGCGCCAATGCACAACATATTCAAGTTGATTTTGGTACCATCTTGAATCTAAAATCTCTTTGATCTCGAATCTTTCATTGTTGTCTACTTTTATAGGAGGTGGTGTCACATTGTAAATTAAAACATAGTGTGAAAGATATAAAAGAATGTGTTCAAATAAAAAGATTAAGCTTAGAAGAGGAGAGGATGAAAAAGAGAAGGGATTGTGGTTATAACCACAATATCTTGGATGTTACAGTATTTATCACAAGCTCAAGGATGATAGGTAGGCCAAACTACTAATTTCTTATTGAAATTTCCATTAGGAGTACCAAGTCATGAAGCCATGGATTTCTACAGTGAAATCAAGTAGATTCAAACTCACGTCATCTCCAAAGTAGCTAAGAACTTAACCACACAAGCTTCTTTGACTTGGCAGTGTAGGATGTAGTTCTTTCTTTTTTATCTCTAATCTAATCTAAATTATTTTTTTTCTACTTATTAGATTTTCTTTTATTTTATCTTAGATCTACTTTATCTTTATTCTCTACTCTCTTAGATCTAAATTTGAATGTTGTGGGCTGAAATTAGAAGAGAATTTGGTAGAAAAATAGTAGTAAGAAAGTAGAATAGAAATTTACCTTAAAAAGTGAAATTTCTTCAAGTTAATCCAAGATAAAAGATTAAAGAGGTGGAAAGACATGGATTAAGGTGTCTCTTTGACCAAGAGAAGAAGGGAGACTGGGCGGGAATGACAAGGAGGGGTCGTGAGAGGGAAAAGGGAGAGTGTTTTTGGAGGTGCAGAGGATTTTTGTATAGATAGTGTATGTTTTTGTGTATAGAAGAAGCTTGGAGAGGATTTTAATTGCAAATTTTTGTAGGTTTGTAAAAGACAAGATAAAAAATGTATTAAAATAATTCTCATATCTTTTGGTTAAATATCAAGAGAGATATGAGTTGTCAAAGTTACAAGTGTTTAAGACTAGGGTAGTGAGGGTTACTAAATTTCAGCCTTGGCTCTTGGGAACCACTTAGACTCTAGAGGCGAAATTTGTTAGGTTTTTGTTCCTTATAGAGTTAACTACTTTGTGTCAAAATCTCAAATCAATATGATCTCTGAGCAAAGAGTTATGAGTGAAATTGTAACCGGGTTTGGATGAAAAGAGAAATAGAGTGAAGGTAGGATTGGGGTTTGTATAGGCAGTGTGTGTATGTAGATTTTTTTGGATATAAAGGGAATTAGGAGACGAATTTGAGTGTAAAAATTGACAAACATAATCTATGTAAGTTAGGGAAGAGATGAGAGTAAGTTTGATATTCATTCGTTTTATGAATAAAATGTTATATTCTTTCAAAGTGACAGGGATCTATCTCCAAATTAGTGAAGTTTGAGAGAGCATATCTTTGTAATCAGAGTAGCATTTTGAATAAAATTTATTGAAGTTTGTAGATACATGAGTCTATTAAGTTGTGTAAAAAACTAATTGCTATTAGAATTATTTTTAAAGAATTATGAGGAAATTTATGGTTAGATCTAGAGTTGTTAGAAGACAAAATTATAGAATAAGGGTAGAGTCTATAACTCTAGTTCAAAGAGGACTTTTGGAGCAACAATTAGAAGATGTTTACAATATAAAATAATCAATAAGCCTACCAAATTTCAGTACTTAGATCTTTGTAAATGAAGAACAATAAAGGTGTGAAGCAAAGGGGGTCCAAAATCAAAGGCAGCATAGAGGGATTACTTTGACAACATGGTTCTCCCTAATCACGTGAGCTATAATCAAAAGGTTTATGGGATTTACTTCCTTACTTCCTTAAGTGTCTAGTATTCAAATTTCACTACAATTGATGTGATATTCTAGGATTTTATGGTCGAAATTAGAGGCAGGTCTCTAAAGGCAGAATAAGTTAGGGTTCATAAAGTATGTTTGTTTTAATGTAAATTCTTCAATTTTATGAATTCTTATGGATCTCATCTTATACTTAATTAACTAGAGGCACAAAAGACCTAGTGTTTCTTAAAATTAAGACTCTTATCACGACAGTGGTGGCATTTGTCTTCTTCCTTGTATATCCACTGTCTTATATGTCTTGAGTAGTGACACGAGGAATACAAGATGGATCTTTATAGATTTTGGTAGGCATAATTGATAAGCAAGTAGATTAATTTGTTCACAAATCAAAAAAGATCTAAGTCTATAATAATCCAATTTGTCACAAGGACAGATAGTCTTGATATTATGACAAAGTAACCATACCTTATCGCCCATGTGGAATTGAGGTTGTTCCTTGCGATAGACATCTATATTGATTTTTTGTCATTCTTGAGCTTTCTTTAATTATGCCTTCATTGTTACATGTAGCTCTGACAAATGATTTGCCAAATTTTCTATAGTAGGATTATCAACTTTTGAAAAGTCAAAAGTATCAAGTTGTAGGCAATAATTGTAATTTACAAAGAATGGAATTTGCTGAGTAGAAGAATGTACCAAATTATTATAAGCAAACTCTGCCAATGGCAAAAGAATTTTCCAATCATCTTGATAGTAGTTGATGGTACATCTCAAATATTGCTCCAAAACTTCATTTACTTGTTTGGTTTGTCCATCAGTTTGAGGGTGGAAAGCTGAAAATAATTTTATATCCATCTTTAATATTTTAAAAACAGTCTTCCAAAACCTTAATATAAATTGTGTTCCTCTGTTTGATATAATATCCCTTGATAGTCCTTGATAGCGATAGATATTATAAATGAAGAGTTTAATAGTTTTTTCACTTGTACTAAATTTTATACATGGTATAAAATGTGCCATATTTGTAAAATGATCTACAATCATGAATATAGAATCATATGAATTTGATTTTAGAAGATCCGTAATAAAATCCATAGAAACAAAAGATCAAGATTGTTTTGATATAGATAATAGTTGGAGAAGTCTGTAAGGTCAATGACGAGGAGTTTTTAATTTTGAACAAACATCACACAATTGTACAAACTCTTTAATAACCTTGTACATTTGAAGCCACCAAAAATCTCTTGATATTAGCTCCAAAGTCTTATTATATCCAAAATATCCTACCGTAGGAAAGTTGTGACGAGCTTCTAGAACATGTAATTGTGCTGCACCTTCTGGAATATATAGGCATCCTTCAAAATAGAACAAATCATTCTTGAACTCAAACTTGGAAGTATCATGAGACTTAGATGAATTATTCTTAATCTCATGGATAAGAATATTTAAAGACATACTAGATTGGATTTGCTCCATAAAAGTGGAATCAATAGTTAATGTTGATTTTATTGTTTGAAGATGAAATTGCTCCGGCTTCAAGAGGATTTTTTTTTATTGATCAAAAGCTGAATCTTCTTTTCTTGGTACAAGATAAGAATGTCTAGAAAGGGCACCGGACAAACCTTGTTATTTTCCTCACCAATAGGTGATAATAAATTTGAATCTTAATAAAGACATACTCCAACAAGCCTGGCGATGATGCAATATGCATATGGACATGAAATATTCGAGGTTCTTGTGATTTGTATATATGGTGACTGGACTAAAAGCACCTTCTAAATAGTGACGCCATTCTTGAAAAGAATCCTCAATTGCAAGAAGTTCTTTATCATGGATTTTATAATTGATCTCTACTGCTGAAAATTTCCTGGAATGAAAAGCTACTGAGTGGAGTTTGTCATCTTCTCCCATTTGTGACAATACTGCCTCCAAAGCAAAGTCTGAGGCATTCGTTTTCATAAAAAATGCCTTGAAAAAGTTGACACAATACAAGATTGGTGTAGAAGTAAAAGTTGTCTTCAAAGCCTTGAACGTTGCTTTTGCTTCTTTATTCTACTTGAATTTGTCCTTACAAATTAAGCGTGTAGGTGGAATTGCAACTTGCAAAAATTTCTTGATGAAGATTTGATAGTAATTAGCAAATCCCAAAAAATATTACACATCTTTTATTGTTTTTGGAATCTTACAATCTATAATTGTCTGGACTTTCTTAGGATCCATTTTGAGACCATCATTCATAATAATGTATCCTAAGAAGTCAACTTGAATAGTGTGAAATACACACTTTTCCATCTAGGCATATAATCCTATATCTCTAAATTTTTATAATACACGACAAATATGAAATTCATATTCTTTTATATTCTTAGAATAGATTAAAATATTGTCTAAATAGCAGACAATGAAGTGATTAAGAAACTCATAAAAAACGTCATTCATAAGATGTTAAAAAGCAGTTGGTGCATTTATAAGTCCAAAAGATATGACATTATATTCGAAATGTCCATACCTTGTTCGAAATGCAGTCTTTGATTCATCACCTTTTTTGATGCGCACTAGGTTGTATGCTCCTCTTAAATCTATTTTTGTATAGATCTTGGCTTGATTCAATTGATCAATAAGTCTAGATATCAAACGTAGAGGGTACCTATTCTTGATGGTAATCTTGTTGAACCCTCGATAATCTACACACATCCGTAGTGATCCATCTTTCTTCTTTACAAACAAGATAGGAGCTTCTACTTGAAATTTTGAATGGCATATGAAATTCTTGGCCAAGTTCTCATCAATATATATTTCTTCAGTTCAGCCAATTCATTCTAGGATAGACTATAGATTGGTCTAAATGGAAGCTCAGTTCCCTCTTTGAGATCAATTGAGTAATAATATAGACAATGCTTTAGAAGAATGTCTGTATTCTTCTTCTCAAAAATATTTTGATAATCTTGATATTGGCTTGGAATGCCACTTGAAATCCTTCCACTATCAAAAATGGATGTAGCATAAATAGCAAAAGATGATCCTTCTTTTGCTTCATTCATAAACACTTTTGCTCCTATAAGAATGGATTTTGCTATACTAGGCTTATGGTTTGTTACTTGATTTATGGAATTCTTATTAATGCTTTGAGAAAAGTCAAGTCTATGGAAAATCCAATCTATTTGAGGGTTGTATTTTTCTAGCCATGTTAAACCTAAAATGACTAGATTAGAGGGAGATTTAAATATATTAAAGACTACACAACTATTATAACCATCTATTGTTACATTTATAAGAAAGATTTCATGAGTAACATTTCCAAAAGATAATACGTGACCATCTATGACTTCTATATGTACAGTTTTAGTTTTTTGTATTGATGGTATTCTATGACTTTTAACAAATTTTTTATCTAAAAAACAAGCTGAGGCTCTTGAATCTAATAAAATAGAGGCTTTGTGATTTTTAGGTCCCAAATAGACATCTATTATAAAACAAGGAGAGGATTCTAAGGAGAGGATAGGATCTTTACTAGGAATTGTATAAGATTCTAACTGCACGGTGTCGTGTTGTGATTTGGCTACCATGTCAAAAAATTATATATGTATATTAAATGTATAATTTATTATATAATTAAGTGAAAGCTATAACAGTGGATTTCATTGATTACAAGATATGATTAGCTTTTTAGTTTAAAAAGGATCTATTAAAAAGACTCTTATTGAGATTTATACAACCTTTTTTTTTTATTTTTTATAGTGATTTTGAAGTTGATTTTATATTGATAATAACTTTTGTATATCTTAAGTCACCTTTGTTAGACATTGTTGATCCTTAAGATTTTATTTATTTCTTTTATTTGGTGTTTAGAATACATATTATGTAAATCTTATAAATAAAAGGATTAGAAAGGGGTTTTTAGTGTAAAAGGAGGTAGTTAGGCCATCCATGTGAATGAATGGAGATGGATGATAGAAGTCTCTATTCCTATTGGCCAAAAATCATGCCCAATGGACTTCAAGGAGACTGCCCGAGGGTTTACTAGGGATTAGGATTTTTTTTTCGAAGGGAGTCGAACATCAGAGACTAGGGTGAGCAAGTTTGGATTTTTGGATATGGTTTTGATGCAAATCTTACATGATTTGGACTTTTTATGAAAGAGATATAGACACTCAAAGTTAGGGTGTCAAAATCATACCTACTGTCACTCTTTTGGGCATAACTCATGCGTACAAAGAGCAATAGACAATTGGCAATTGGAATTGGAGAGAACACTTTTTTGGCTACACTTTTCAGATACAGCTTAATAAAATCCATGCTTTGCTGAAAGAGATATTGGGAATTGAAGTCAGTGCTTGTAAGCTAAGGGCACTAAGTGACCTCGCTTAACTAGTGGTTACATTTTGAACTATATCTTAGGCAATTTGATAGATTTTTAGCTCAAAATTTTCAAAATTATATATGTTTATGTCACAAGACTATGTGCAAAAACAATTTGGTATTAAGATTTTGAATTTGTGAGATATAAGGAAAATAGTGCTTAGGTGTCTCTGAGCTAGGGTTTTAAGCACCTGCTAGAGGTTTTGATATATCAGACGATTGGAAACAAATTTATAATTGATTTTTTTTGTGGTAAAATTCAAGAGTATTATCTACACTTTGAAATTTTTTTTATAAAAACTAAGTAGTTGAATCAAGAGTTATTGGACTCTAAAGATTAGGAAGAAATAAGTCTTTACAAGTGAATAAAGTTTTGAAGGGTTTTTGTGGAAATTTGAACCATTTTTGTACAAATCTACTTGAATATAAGAAGATTTATCTATATAAATTTTTTTTATAATATTATTGTATTATTTGTCCTTTTTATTAAAGATAAATTACTTATTGGAATTTAGCCAATAATTTTTAAGTGAATTCTCCACAGCCAGGTACCCAATGTATTTCCAAATAGAAAATCATGCTATACAACATCTTAGTGAATCCAACATTGTCATGTTGTGGTTTGGCTACTATATAAAAAAAATTGTACATATATATTTAATATAAAATTTATTACATAGCTAAATAAAAGTCATATTAATAGACTTTTATTGATTACAAGATATGATTAGGTTGTTAGTTTAGAAGAATCCGTTTACAAGAGCTATTAATGAGATTTATACAATCATATATTCTTTTTGATAGTAATTTTGAGGTTGATTTATATTGATAATAACTTTTGTATATCTTAAGTCACCTTTGTTAGACATTGTTGATCCTTAAGATCTTATTTACTTCTTTTATTTGGTATTTAGAACACATATTATGTGAATCTTATAAGTAAAAGGATTAGAAAGCAATTTTTAGTGTAAAAGGGGGTGGTTAGGCCATCCATGTGAATGAATGAAGATAGATGATAGAAGTCTTTATTCCTATTGGCCAAAAATCATGTCCAATGGCCTTTAAAGAGTCTGCCCGAGGATTCATTAGGGATTAGGGTTTGTTTTTCGAAGGGAGTTGAATATTAGACTAGGATCAAAAAATTTGGATTTTTGGATATGGTTTTGATGCAAATCTTGCATGATTTGGACTTTTTATGAAAGAGATATAGGGGCTCAAAATTAGGGTGTTGAAATTGTACCTACTGTCATTTTTTTGGGCATAACTTGTGCATACAAAGAGCAATAGACAATTGGCGATAGGAGTTGCAGAGAACACTTTCTTGGTTGCACTTTTCACACATGTCTTCATAAAATCCAAGGTTTGGTGAAGGAGATATTGGAAGTTGAAGTTAGTACTTGTAAGCTAAGGGCAGTAAGTGACCCCACTTAATTAGTGGTTACATTTTGAGCTATATCTTAGGCAATTTGATAGATTTTTAGCTCAAAATTTTCCAAAGTATATTTGTTTATGTCACAAGACTATGTGCAAAAATTTTGTGGTATTATGATTTTGGATTTGTGAGATATAAGGAAAATAGTACTCGGGTGTCTCTAAGCTAGGGTTTTAAGCACCTACTAGGATTTTTGAGATATCACATGATCAGAAGCAAATTTATGGTTAATTCTTCTTTGTGATAAAAAACAAGAAAATCATCTATACTTTGAAGAAATTTTTTTAGAAACTAAATAGTTAGATCAAGAGTTATTGAACTCTAAAGTTCAGCAATAAATAAGTTTTTACAGATGAACAAAGTTTTGAAAGGTTTTTTTATAGAAATTTGAACCCCTTTTGTACAAACCTACTTGAAAACAAGAGGGTTTTATCTATACAACTTTTTTTTTGTAATATTTTTATATTATTTATTTTTTTTATTAAGGATAAATCACTTGTTGGAATTTTTTCAATAATTTTTAAGTGAATTTTCTACAACTAGATATCCATTGTATTTATAGATAGAAAATCATGCCATACAACAATGGTCCTTATTGCAACTGGACAAACTTATTTTCCAACATATTATCTTCTTTGACAACCGTACTCCTTATCTTGTAGTTGCATTGTTTCTTTGGACAATGCTAAGTAGTGTGTTTAGATTCTCCACAATATAAACACAATCCTTCTTGACGACGACGAGTCTTTTCTTGTTTGGTAAGAGCTTTGAAACATACCATGTTGATTTGCATGTCTTCTACTTCTGAATGTATGTATTAAAAAGACATTGATGTTGCCATTATATTATGTAATAATATTGGGGATCCCTTGTGCGACTCTCTGATCAAAATTCAAAAAGCCAATTGTTCCACTTCACAACAAAATCAATTGCTTGACTCAATGTCTAAGGATTAGATAAGTTGAGCATCAATTTCTTTATCTCATATTGTAATCTATAGAGAAATTTGTTAATAAGCACAGCATCATCCCATTTGGTGTCAATTGCTAATTGTCAAAATTATGAAGCAAATGATATCACTAATCGATTGCCTTATCATAAGATACGGATCTTTTTGGTTGTGACACAAATTGCATCATGTTTTCTATATATAGATTGAAACTCCACTAAAAATGCCTCCAAATTATCCAATACTGGATCATATCGTTTAAGAAAGGATAAAAACTATAATAAAGCAGAATCCGATAATAATATTTTAATAAGCTTGACTTGTGATCCTTGGGTTGGATAACTTTGAAGTTGAAATTCAATTATCAGTTGTACTTAATTGATGAATATTCAAAATTTAGATTTGATGCCATCAAACTTCTCCGACAAACTAATCTTTGGTTCTTTGATGCTTGAATGATGTTCAATCATAAGTAAAGTGATATGACTTGAAGCAACTCAAATCTTGTCTATATCTTTGCTTCATGGTAATCTTAATGCTTCTTATGGTGGTGTATTGAGTTGATGCATTGCGAGCATTAATTTTCTCATTTGTTCTTGTATTTGTGCCACTATACTCTTCATTTCAACAAGCTCTGCCATAATATCACAATAAAAAAAAAAAAAACTACTCTCATTATAAAATAAAATACTCAAGAATAAAACAAAAAAATTTACGAACAATATTAGTTTAAAAGTGGATAATCTATAACTTCTAATATGCTCATGTCTTATCAAGAAAAAGAGATAATCCACTTTTAATCAAAAAGAAATAAAGCTCTGATATTGTAACTTCATTCTTGTCAATTTGTCAAGGACACCAACTAAAACACATGCATAAGTTAGTAAAAACTATATCAAAGGAAAATAACAAGATAGATATAAAGAAGTATGTATATTCAAGAAGAAACTGGAATTGCTATTGTCAAAGATTAGAAAATATATGAGACTCTTGAACTAGACTAGAAGCAAGAAAGAAGTTGACAAGAGTGAAGAAGGCTTCACTTTTGTCTCTATTTGTACTATTTATCTAAGAGCTACACGGCAGTATCATATGTTATGAAGTCTTGCTTGAGAATGCTTCGGGCACCTGGCTGTGGAAGATAAAAAGAAAATATATAAAAATAACTAGTCCTAATATCTCTAATCAATCTCTAAATAATCTTTAATAAAATCTTAATTAAATCCTAATTAATCCTGATCAAATCCTAACAAATCCTAAAATAAATTCTAATTAAACTCTAATCCACTATGGTCAAATCCTAACAAATCCTAAAACAAATCCTAATTAAATCCTAGTCAACTCTAATTAAACACTAACAAATCTTAAAATCCTAGTCAATCTTGGTCAAATCCTAATAAATCCTAAAGCAAATCCTAATTAAATTCTAGTCAAACATGGTCAAATCTTAACAAATCCTAAAACAAATCCTAACTAAATCCTAATCAATGCTGGTCAAATCCTAACAAATCCTAAAATCCTAGTCAATCTTGGTCAAATCCTAATAAATCCTTCTCAATCTTGGTCAAATTCTAACAAATCTTAAAATCCTAATCAATCCTAATCAAATCCTAATAAATCCTAAAATAACCTTAAAACCCTAGTCAATCCTAGTCAAATCCTAACAAACCCTAAAATCTTAGTCAACCTTGGTCAAATCCTAACAAACTCTAAAACAAATCCTAATTAAATCCTAATCAATCCTGGTCAAATCTTAACAAATCCTAAAATAAACTCTAAATCTTAAATCCTAACCGAATCCTATTCAATTTCTAAACCCTAAATCCTAAATCAAACTCTAACCAATTTAAATCAACTCTAGGAAAAATTAGAACCTCAATATCTATCAATTAGACCATTGATCTTATTGAAAAATTTGTACACCTTCCAATCTCTTAGTTAACAATGAGTACAACAAATTTGAAGGAAATCGAACTTACCAAATAAAAGAAAAATCCTAAAAACTCCTTGGGTGTTGGTCAGCCTCCTTCTCCAACTTTGGTGCTAATCTTCCAGTGCTAATTTCTCCCTTCTTCACTATTCAATCAATCTCAAATCTCTCATATGTGTAGGAATACAAGTCTACTATCCACACACACAAATTTCACTCCAATCCAACTAGCAGATTGCTCAAGATCTCAAAAACCCCAATTGACCTTCAAAGCTTAATTAATAAGACCTTGACCTATTTAAACCTCAATTACATACAATTAAATTATTAGATTCATCTCAAATTTATAGCATCCTACAAGCACTATTGTATACACTATCCTACATAATATCACCTATAGATCTATATCCAATCTTACAGAATGCTCAAAAATGTAAACTCCAAATATTTTACAAAATTAGAATCACTAAAATCAACCCCTAACTTTGCAAAGCCATTACAAAGTCATTATCCACTCAAATCATTTTCAACTAACTGTTAAAGAAAGATCCTCTAGTCTGCTCTCTAATTCCACCTTCTAATCTGCAAAAAGGCTCTTGACCCGCCATAGGCATGTGATTTTGTGCCTTGGGATCAGATTCTGACCCCGTTGCATAACCGGTCCTCTCTGGATATCTATTTTGAGATTTTTGTGGTAAATTTTCTTATAACCTATTCTTAATTCCTTCTTATATATGCCTATATTATTTTATTTTCCAATCTACTTTTTTTTGCCTTACTTATGGCCCTACAAAATAAATAGAAGCTCATTTGTAAAAAGAGCAGCATTAACATTTATTAGGTTTATCCCCTTTTTACTATTATCTATTTTTCTAAGATAATTTGCTATAATATTTTGAACTAAGATCTTCTATAATATACTATTTCCACATTCTTTTACCTAATAGTTGTATTACATCACGACAACGGTATTCTATAAGATCTCCTACACATATCTAATTTATAAGACACATGTCAAACTTGTAAGACAAGTTTTCTACATGTATGCCACATACTTGGCTTATTCTACAAGCTACCAACATGTGTAATACATGGCTAGCTTGTTCCACAAGCTATCAATATGCGCAACACATAGCTAGCTTGTTGACCAAGTTTCTAACGTACCAATCACCTATAGACATGTATAAAGGTGATTCTACGTCTATAAAGCTTCTAAGAAGCTTTTCTCTAAGATATTATTAAATTAACTTAATTTATCTACTTCTATTAATTTTTATTAATTAGATAGTTATTGGAATAAATCTTATGTCCGTGACAAACACTGTCATGGTAGAGAGAATCTGTCTCAAAAAAGCCTTGGATTTTTGGCTGCAACTAAATACTCAACCAAGATAATAAAATAATAAAATCTTCAAATTTTTATAAAAGTCTTTCTTTTAGGGCTATTATATCCAATACATAAGCCTTATTTCCTCAAACCTCTCAAAACATAACAAATGCTCTAAAACCTTCATTTCCATATAGGAAGGGAATTTTTTTCAAACTTCAATAATTTTTAATTTTTAATTCAATTGTCTAAATTCACTCCAAATTTATACAAAGTATTGATGTATTTTTCACAACTACCACCACAAATTTCAATTGTTGATTCATTACTAATCTTTAGATATTGCCAAAGTCTTAGTATTAGCTTCAAATCTTTATTTACAAACATCTATATACTAAATTCTTCATATCTCACAATCTAAAAGTTCAAATACTATGAAACTTTAATATATAGCTTTTTAGCATAATAATACACATTTTTAAAAAGTTTGAAACAAAAATTCGTCTAAAAACTCAAGATATGGCAAATCCCATCACTATCAACAAAACAGCCTACTTACTGCCTTGGAATTTGATCTCTTGTCTTTGACTCTCAATATCTCCTTCTTTAGAACTCCAAATATAATAATTCTTCTATAATAGGTATAGATCTTAAAATCACCTCTCCAACCGCACCTCTTGATCTCTAAAAGCTTCCGTACAATCTTTGTTAAGGTCACAGGTAGCCTCCTCAAAGCCCATTGGGTATGGTATTCAACCAATAGGGATGAAGTTTTCCATTCCTTGCCTTCATCCAACCATGCTTTAATTTCATCCCTCCTAGCTAGCCTCCTATTAGCTTAAATTTTCATCCTTAGGCTCCCACCTTCTCTCAAGGCTTCATACTAAACATTTAGATTCTATATAATTTAAATCCCATAACTAAATTAAGTAAAAATATAAAACAAAGTAAAAACTCCCTTTAATTTGCTTTACTAACCATTCTAACACATATCTAAATCTATAAAATTATTATGCATTTTGAGTGGATTTTACATATTGTAAGCAATTACAGTATGACAACCTAAGTAAGAAATTTATTGCAAGACGAATAAGAACAGAATCTAAAAAGAAAGCATCAATAAAGTTAGATTAAACTATAGTTCCATGGTTGTCGACACATTCAAATATACTCAAAATATGATAGATCTTTAATATTTCAAACATATATACCATTAAAAAAATTGCTAAGAACAATCACAGATAATTCAATCAACAGTCTAGTGTATCTTTTGAACTTGTTAACAGAAAGTGAATGTGGCATAGAAGAATTGGATATTTCATTGGATACTTTTTCAATAGTGGATACAACCGATTTTAGTAAGATTGATTCTTCAGAATGGAATAAATTGCTTGCTATTAAAGGCCAATTTAGCATGTTTTAAAATTTATCATTTTTATCTCAACTTCAATTAATAAAATTATTTATAGATAATAATAATAAACTGCGGAGGCCTGGAAGTCCGAAAAAGATAATTAGAAAAGGCAATTTTTATTTTAATAAGGAATTGAGTGGAACATTGTCATCTTCAATGGCGGCGGGGGGTCCAGCAGTTTCAAATGCGATCCAAATGGGTGCGGTGGGCAATCGCACAACTAGCGTAGCTATATTACCTACTTTTAGAGGTTTGCCAAAAGTAGATCTAGATCAACACTTGTCTCAATTTTTGATTGCATATATAGCAAACAATGGTAGAACTGAAGATATTTGGTTGAAATGGCTGCCAATGACCTTGAAAGACACGATATTTGAATGGTATAATCACCATTCCATAGATCAATTTCCTTATTGGGAGGCATTAAAAAATACATTTTTAATCCATTTTTAATTAATTAGATTTGAAGAATGTCTCAAAGAAAGATTAATGAATAGTAGAATGGTACCAAAAGAAGCAATACAGTCATATTATGGCCAAGTAGCAGATATCCTTTGCAAATGGCCAAATAACCAAATACTGGAGTTGTTTGTTTTGTCTATATTAGTTAATGGATTATACCCACTAGAATTGAAGATGTTTATAAAAGAAGCCCAACCAACCGCTATTGCTTCCTCACTTCACTGAACTAAGATATGAGAAGAATGTCATTATAATCAATTCTTAACGATCAAAGCCATGATGATTCTATCCCAAGGAATTTATCAAATGCCAACTTGGAATGAAACAATGGACAATTACACAAGAATGATTGATTACGGTGCAATTCTTAATATTAATCCGTAAGAAATAATTAATATTGTCCCATTGCAAGTAGTACCACCAACAACTATAGTTCCATATTTTTCATATCTCCCATATCAAAATCTAGTACCTACAAAAGAGTTATCTAATGAACTAATATTGAAGGATCCAAATGAGGCTTTATTACTAAGTTGACAAAGAAGATGGATGAATTGGCTGTTAATGTGGCAAAGGATAAGGAGAAGCAGCATTAACCAACCAATATGCGATCTAATATTTGGTGTAGTAATTATAAGGGACAAGGCCATTTGATAACAGAATATTTTTCACCACTCTAAATGAATGTGCAATGTACCTTTTGTGGAGGTAAGTATAGCATTACAAATTATTAGAATTTACAAAAATAACAACAATTCAGTAATCAGAATATGATTCAATTGATTTTATAGGATGTTAATTAAGTCTAGATAAAAAATAAATTTTGCTAGAATAGAAATTGTTCAAATAAACAAAATAAGAATTTTTCTAATTTTCAAAATTTGATGTATAACCAAAAATATGGACCCAATCTTCAAGATATTGTCCAAAATCAATAAAGATATTCTCAATATCCACCCATTCACAAACCAATTTTGAAATCTATAATACAAACTGGTCAATTGGAATCATTTATCTATCCAACCTAGAATAGGCTCAGCTGATATATACCAATAGAAATATCTAACATATCTAATGGTGTCGAAAGAAGACCACTTTGATGTTATCATTGCAGACAATTAAGACATTATGGTAGTGAATGTCCCAATCCAAGAGCCAATGATCAATACGCTCTAATATGTAGAAATTGTAAGTAGTCTGGATATACATATTAGCAATGCAATGCCTTGTTTAATTTTAATAATCAAAATCAATATATCCAATTGCATAGTAAGATAAAAGATAATAATTGAATCCTACAAGATTCTTTAGTAAATCGGATGGAATGCATTCATGCAATACTTTCCAGAGTCCAACAAAAAGGAAAAGATCCTATTCTATAATTGGAACCATCAACTACAAAGGACCAATTCAATTCACTAGTAGAAACTCCAAATCCAATATTAGAATCAAAGATATTACCAACATTGAGATCTAATCCGTATGTGCAATCCCATGATATCCCTAATACCAAAAGATTAGTTCAATCTAAACTAGTATTGATATCTGTAAAGTTCCAAAAGCCATCTTATCCATTAAAAGATCCTATCATAGACAGCATTCTCACAAAGTCCATCCAACAATTCCAATTTTGAACTTTGTAAGGCAAGAAAAATTATTTCAAGGGATTAAATTGAAACCAATGAAAAAAAAAAAGGGCCTTGGAAATCACTACCAATATGAAATCATATGATATTTTGAAAGATTTGGATAAAATCAAACCTTTAATTTCTAAGAAGCAATTATTACTAGTCTTGCCAAAATACCATTCTATATTGAATTCCTTGTTAATATGACGTAAGGCTCGTAATAAAGAAATTTGTGAAGTTAGTTTGAATTGTGATTTGAGCGCACTGACTATTGATATATCCATCGATGGTGTTCTTATTTTTGGAATTCAAGTGGATGGAGATTTTAGTATAAATTTAATGATTTCAAATATAATGGAGCATTTGGATTTAGCTCAGTTGTTATCCACAACCTTGGTATTGAGAATGGCTGATCACAATTGTATAAAGTCTATAGATATTCTTTGCAATATTGATACTATTATTATTCGAATCATATATAAAATTGATTATATTATTTTTTGATTATAGAGTTCCACATTATCATATCCAATTTTATTAGATTGGTCATGGCTATATCAAACCAAAGCCAGAAATGATTAGGGCTGTGGAATATTGATTATTAGAAAGGATATAGATAAGATTTTTTTACAAATATATTTAGTTCAATATCATGGAGAATCTCAAATTTTGAGTTCGAAGGCAAAATCTGTCAATGAAGGTCAATCTAATGGAGAGTGTGATAAAATTATCAATTCAATGCAAATTGGTGATGATTCAATTCACATACAGAAACAAGGCGTGCTATATCAATATAGAAGACTTGAAAAATATTTAGTAAATCTAGAAGATACAGTGAACTTTAATCATGTTATCGCTGATTGGATGAATAATTCCACTGATAATGAAGTTAGTACATTGGAACCACAACTGTGTAGTTTCAATTTGTCGACTCATATGAAGGATTCAAAGTAAGAGAGGAAAATCAAATCAGAGATTGTTGTGGAATATGTGTGCCAATCCATTAATTTAGGCAAGAATGAAATATCGTAGATTATCAAAGTATACACCAATATTAAGGGTATAGAGCTAAGAAATTAAAAAGATTTCTTTCTAAGTCATAAATCTGCTTTTGTTTGGTTGTATGTAGATTTGAAAGATATTCCGGCCAAAGTCTATGAGCATCAAATTACTTTAGAAGAGGATGCTATATTAATTTATCAAAGACAATATCACCTTAATCCAAAATATTCTCTCATGATAAAGAAGGAAGTAGATAAACTTTTAGACATGGGCTTCATATATCCAATACCGTATAGTGAATGGATTTTATCATTTGTGATAGTACCAAAGAAGAATAGAAAAATCCAAATGTGTCAAGATTTTTGTAAATTAAATGCGGCTACAAAGAAGGATTATTTTTTTTTACCTTTTACAGATAGTATATTAGATGCAATAGCCAGACATAAATGTTATTCTTTTTTGGATGGATTTTTAGGTTAAAATCAAATTAAAATTATAATAGAGAATCAAATAAAGACTACTTTCACTACAAATTGGGATACATTTGCTTATAAAGTGATGCCATTTGGATTATGTAACATCCCAGCTACATTTCAAATGGTGATCATGTAAATATTTCAGGATTATTTATGATTGTCAATGGAGATATTTTTAGATGATTTTTATACATTTAATATGACAATTAGCTATTTGAAATATCTTGATAAATATTTGGATCAATGTGATAAGTATGGAATATCTTTGAAATCTGAGAAGTGTCAATTTGGCATACCCTTGGAAAAGCTTTTGGAATATATTATTTCTATAGCTAGTATCGCTACTGATCCAAATAAAGTTACTTATATATTGGCCTTATCAAAGCCAAAAATAATCTTGAGTGTTGGTAGTTTTGTAGGCCATGTCAGCTATTATGGGGAATTTATTAATTCATTTGCAGTCATATGTCAAATTTTAATTAATCTCTTAAAGAAACCACTACCGGATGGTTCTAGTCCAATTTGAACCAAGGAATACACAATTACGTTCAAAGAATTGAAACAAAAATTGGTGTCTACATGAGTATTTATTGTACCATGTTGAACGAAATTATTTCATGTTTACATTCAATCTACGCTAAGTCAAAAAGATGAAAAGAATTTTGATCATCCAATATATTATGCTACTCAACAATTTATTGCTGCAGAACAAAATTATACTACGACTAAATAGAAAGCCTTTGGCATGATTTACTCTATACAAAAATTTTGGCATTATCTGCTTGGTTATCCATTTGTGTTTCATATTGATTATGATGCTCTTAAGTATATGGTTAATAAACTTCAATTGAGTGGATGCATTGCTTGATTGATGTTACTTCTTTAAGAATTTAATTTTATTATTAATATTTAACTAAGCAAGAAATATGCCAATGTGGATTATTTATCCCATTTGACCAATATATTAGAAAATAAACTTATCAATGATGTACTTTTTGATGTAGAATTATTTGCCATGGATATAATTTCACCAAAATATAGTGAATTGATTTAATATTTGACATTCTAGACATTTTCACTTACTTATAGCAAGAAATTTAAAAGGCATCTGATTTTGAAAAATGTAATTTAAAATAAAGTACTAACCATATTGGATGGATGTCACCTAGATAGTTGTAGTGGACACTTTGCCAGTGATAGTACTACTTGTAAAGCTTTAATGGCTAGATATTGGTGGCCAACAATTTTTTTAGATGCACACTAATATGTCCAATGTTGTCATCCTTGTTAGCGAATTGATCAATCTATTGGTATTTTTGCCATATCGTTGGTACCAATTTTGGCACAAGTAGTATTTGAAAAATGGAGTATTGATTTTGTAGGACCAATTACACTAGCCTCATAAAATGAACAGAAAAGATATATTTAGGTAGCGACTAATTATGTAACAAAATGGACTAAGGCAATGGCAATGAAAAATAATAATGCCAATATAATAGCCACATTTTTATATGAGAATATTATCACTCGCTTTGGGTGTCGCAATGAATTGATTAGTGTTCAAGGAATCCATTTTTTTAATTCTACAATTGTAGCCTTAATGGCTACATATGAGATCAAACATCAAAAAAACAACCCCATATCATCCTCGGGCCAACAAGTAGACTAAAAAGATCAATGGTATTTTGTGTAAAGTTTTAATTAAGACCATGTCTCGTACAAAAATGGATTGGGATACAAAATTGTTTATAGCTTTATAGGGATATTGTATTGCGTATAAAGTGACTACCAATTCCACCCTATTCCAATTGATGTAGGGACAAGAGGCAATATTATCCATTGAATTGAAAGTTTAGAATTTGATAATTGTATTAGATAAATATTTTAGTGATTAGGAATCCCTTCAATATCAATTAGCACAATTGAAAAAATTAGATGAACTCAAGGTTACGGCTCTCTTGACTATGGAAGCCGTACAACGTTGCCATAAGAATTATTATGATAGTAAATTATGTCCCAAATCTTTTCTGCCTAATGATCTAGTGTTCTTTTATGATAGCCGATTTTACAATTTTTTGGAGAAATTTCACATTTATTAGCATGGATCCTATTATGTCATAGATGCCTTTCTTAATAATTCAATTCAATTAGAAGATTTTATGGATATTCAATTTACCACAAAAATCAATAGAAATTGATTACAATTTTATTGTATGCAAATCCGGGATGGATTTCAAAAATGGAAGAATAGAGGGTGTACTTGTTAATGATAAGATTACCTATATTGTAGGCACATGATGGTTAAAAAAGATGGCTGATGGTTAGTTTTGGGTACTAATTCCGCTTAGTCAGAAAAATCAAATGCGAGGTTATGGTACATTGGATTAGGGATTGTTGATTGAGGATCCAAGTAAAAGGTTAGGAGCAAGACATTTAGCGGAAGTTTTTGAATATTGTTGTATGCAACACATATATTAGAGTATAGAGTTTACTTCAATAAGTAAGAAAGTAGTGTTAGTACGAGTGCAAAGAGAGAAGCTAGTATTCCACGATGACAATGGAAAGATTAAAGAGAGCTTTGGACAGAGAGAAAAGTGTCCGAAAGATGAAAAGTAAGAGTAATTTGGAATTATCGACCGTAATGATTATCAACAACATGGAACTAATGAAGTTGGAAATATATTGGTCCTTAAGAAGGCAAAGAGATTTTAGGAATGCAGAGTTATATGCATTTTTATGAGGATTAGATAATTTGTCGCCAATTGATGTGGAATTAGTGGTGGAGTATATAGCAAACTATGACCTAAAGGATGATTTTAGTATAATAAAAGGGAACATAATCAGGATCAATGAGAGTACCTTATAAAAAGTACTACATCTACCGATTGGTAAGCTTGTAGTGGGCATCAAAGTGTCTAATGATTTTAGACCGAGTAGTTATTTTAAAGGTGGTATGTTATCATTGGAGAAGAATCAAGGCTGGAAGGTAATAGAGGCGCTTACACCACAACTTATGGAATGGATGTGTTTTATTTAGAAGTAGCTAGGCTTGAACCGACATAACATATACATATCCAAGTGATTATTATTTATTACGATAGGCATGCTTAAAAGCATGGTGTTTAATTGGATAGTATTTATAGCAATCAAAATCCATACAGAGATGGGAGCCAAGCGGAAGACAAGAAAATTTGTATCATTTTTCTACTCTAATTACGTTGTTATATAGTAATACGACCATTAGGTGAAAGAAGAAAAAAATGGCTATATTATAGAAAAGCTCAAATGAGAATATTTGAGAAAATTATCTTAGAAAAATAAATAATAGAGAAGGAGGTAGAAAAAAATCAAAAGGTATTAATATTGCCTTTAATAGAAGTGACTTCTAATTGCTTTGTATGGACATAAATAAGACAAAACAAAGTAGATTAAAAAAATAAATAATATAGGCATCTTTAGAAAAGAATTGAAAATAGGTTTCAAAAAAATTTACTACAAATTTCTAAGAGATGATACCTGAAAAGGACTAGTTATGAACCTGAGTTGAAATTAGACCCTAAGGCACAAAATAGTGTACCTATGGTAGATAAAGAGCTTTTTGGCAAATTAGACAGTAGAATTAGAAAAAAAACTTGAGAAATTTTGCATATATTTTAATTTAAAGTGATTTAAATCAAAACTAACTTTGTAAGAACTTTATAAAGTCACAGTTGTTTTGGGCGACTTTGGATTTTGTGAAGTAAAATAAGATTTATGCTTTGGACAATTACAAAAGTTTTATAATAGATCTATAGCTAAAATTTTGTGGATTGGTTTGTATTGTTATTTTCAATCTATGCTACAATTTTGAACTTAATCTAACAATATACTTATAATTAATTGAGGTCTAAGTGAGTTAAGGTCTTGGAAATTGGGATTTGAGGGTTAGTTAAAGTTTTACAAATTCGAACAATCTATCCATTGGATTTGAATGAAATTTGTATTTGCAGATAGAAGACTTAATTTTCTATGCACGTATGAAATTTGAAAGCAATTGAATGGTGAGAACATGAGGTTTAGGCTCTAGAATATTGGCATCAAGATTAGAAAAGGAGGCCAGCTGACACCTGAGCAAGTTTATAGATTTTTCTTCTTTTTGGTAAGTTCAATCTTCTTCAAAAATAATATATTTATTTTCAACTTAATTGTTAAAGCATGTGTAAATTTTCAATTAAGATCAACAGTTTATTTGGTAGTTATTGAGATTCTAAAATTGCCTTAGGAATTGCTTAGGACTTGGTTAGGATTTGATTAGGATTTAGGATTAGAATTTAGGATTTGCATTTAGGATTTAGTATTTGATTAGGATTTGATTAGAATTTGATTAGAATTTTATTAAGATTTGATTAGGATTAGGATTTAATTTAGGATTTGACCAAGATTTGACTTAAGATTTGACTAGAATTTGACTTAAGGTTTGACTTAAGATTTGACTTAGGATTTGACTTAGGATTTAACTAAGGTTTGATTTAGGATTTGGCCAAGGTTTGATTTAAGATTTAATTAAAGTTTGACTTAGAATTTGATGAGGATTTATCTTAGAATTTGATCAAGATTCGACTTAGGATTTAACCAAGATTTGACTTAGGATTTTATCAAGATTTAATCAAAGTTTGACTTAGGATTTGATCAGGATTTGACTTAGGATTTGATCAAGATTTGACTTAAGATTTGACCAAGGTTTGACTTAAAATTTGACTAGGGTTTGATTTAAGATTTGACCAAGGTTTGACTTAGAATTTGATCAAGATTTGACTTAAGGTTTGATCAAGATTTTATTAAAATCTTAAGATTTTTATTTTTAATATTTTCTAAAATTATTATTTTATATATTATTATTTTTTTATAATTAATATATGATTCATTTATTCTTCTTTTGTAATTTCTTTAAGATTGGATTAAAGCTTGATTAATATTATTAAGATTTAATGGAAGTTATTTAGGATTCTATTAGAGTTGTTAAGATCTTGTTATTGCGTATTTCATTTTTATCTTCCATAGCTAAGTGCCTAGAATATTCTCAAGTAAGACTTCACATATTACGACAACATGTACTTTGTGATTGCATATATGTTGAGGCAAACACTCCCAACAATGGAAAAAAGTATATCCTTTCCACTGTTGTGAGTCCTACCAATGGATGTTAATTCGTGGATTGATTAAAAATATAGTCTTAAGTTGTTTAGTTATACAAATACTATGGTTAGAGAGATTTTTTTGACTATTTAAGTATTTTTTAGAATTTAGAAGTAATTATAAATATAAAAGTCTTATTAGAAGAAAAGTTACAAAAATAGAATCTTAGTAAGTCTTGGAGGCAATTATTTTAGTTGATTTAGTATTTTTACTTATTATTAAGTATTAAGAGTTAGTTATTGAGACCAATGTCTACATTGGCCTTCTAATTACATGTATTACTAATAAAAAACCTATAAATTTTACTTAGTAGGTAGAAAAAGCATGAGAAAGAAATCTCATGTCTTTTTATTTATTTTTGTAGAAAATAGGATTTTGAATTGATTTTTATTGATTTTATTATTATAAAAAATTTCTAAGATAGAATAAAATAGTCTTAAATTGGTATTATCATCTTAGCAATATTATAGAAATTTTTAAAATTTATTTAGAATTTATTAATAATTTTTAGAGAAATTTTGAAGACTTTGGTAAAAATGAGTTTTACCACTTTGTAAGCCATTATGAAGAAATGGAGCAAGATTTGAAGGCCATACAAGGTTCCTAGGCCAATATGGTATTTTTAAACATCATGGTGCAGTCAAAAATGTAAAATTATTAGTTCTATTAGTATAAAATAGGAAGACCAACAGCTAGTATAGTCCTTATAGGAAGAGAGGTGCACAAGTCCCATATGGATTGTGACACCTTGGATGTAGATAGGAAGATAAGACTAAGGCCTTGTAGCCTCTTTAAGACATCCATACATACTACTTATGAGCCCTGGTGAGGTTCAAATCCATAATCTTTTAATAAATTACCCTTGAGGTAAAAAATTTTACTTAATTTTTTTCATTATTTTTCTTCTAACTTTGAATTATCATAACTTACTCATAGTAACTTAGATTTACATATTTTTTATATCAATGGAAAGATAAAAAAAATTACCTACTTGAAAGTATAATTTTTATTTTTTACTTTCGCTTTTTATTAGATAAAAATCTAGTGAACAGATTATTATTGGTTTTATGGTATGCAATTACTTAATTGCACATATTTTACTTATTTTGTGTTGTTCTTCTCCTTCATTGTTGTTTATTGCTCTTTATACTTCACACCACAATTTATAAGCAACTTTTAATTGAGGCCACCTTATAACTTAGGTTGAAGAGTGAATTTTATCCTCATAAGTGCCTCAACAATGTATTTGGAGTTTGACGGTACTAACAGCTAGCCCAAGGATAGTGGTGCATGAAATCAGGAAATTAAATTGATTGGTGGAATGAGAGACTATACCAATGATTACACTAGGGTAATTTCCAATTCACTCAATAATCATGGTGGCAGCTAAGATTCCAATTTTAAATATCAGAACATCGGAAGGAGGGAATCTCAACAAAGTAATATTAAGTCAGATATTCCAATTGCAGCTCATGGTGAGTCAATTGGAGGATAATTTAAGGCAACAATTGGAGGCAAGCAAGAAAGAGATAATAGAAAAAAGCCACAAAATTATAGAAGAAGATTGCATTATCAAAGAAAAGGCAGAATCTAACTTACTATTGGAATGGAAATTAGTGGAGGAATAGGAAGCTTAGGCAAAAGATAAAGAACGCACTCAACAAATCTTGAATAGCCAAAAGCAAGAATTATTACAAAATTGCAGGACATAGAATTTGGAATGAAAGGAGATGAAGTATTAGTTAAAAGAAAAATGAGAGAAGGCAGCGTTACTGGTGCAGGAAAAGATGAAATTGGGTGACTAATACAAAATTAAAACGGACAACTTACGGGCAAAAAATGATATCTTGAAGGCTAAAGTGATAAAATTAGAGGGCAATTTAGCTAATATTGGTTGGCGACAGGTATTTGCCCCACTAGTTTTAAGTATTGATGAATTGGAGGAGAAGATGAAGCAACAAGAGTGCCAATTGGAAGTAAAAGATGCCAGGATTCTACAATTAGAGGCTTAAGTTCAAAAATTGGGAGCGTACAATGAAGATCTATCAATCCAATTGAAGAGTAATCTAATAGATTTATCAGAGGAAGATAAAGACTTATCGTTAGAACTAAACTCAATAGAACCATCTATGGAGAATCCTAGGATTGAACTATCCAAAGAGTGAGCTTTATAAATAAAAGTTTTTGAGGTTTTATTGAAGAAGTTTTTTTTTATCAACTCTGTGTTTGTGAAAGCACTACACAATTAGGAGTGGGATTATATAGAATAAATAAATAATTTTGATATTAATATAAGAATTAAATAATTAATAAATTGGATGATTAATCCATTGACTAGCCAGTATAGGCAGTAAAATAGAGAAGTTAGTTGGAAAAGTGGTTACGGCAGGAATAATGACGGTTGGTATTTTTATTTTTATTATAAAGAGAATAGAAAAAAAGAAATTGGGATCTAATTGTGAGAATTGAGAGCTGAGATAAACTTGGTGCTATCTCTTTCTTTTGTTTTTTTTGTGTTAGACTATAGTAGAGAATTTGGAATATATTTTGATTGATCCTACCATATAAATTGAGAAGTGGAGTAATGAAAATAGAAAGTTCAAATTTATTTGTAGATGAGTAAGAAATTGAAGTTGTTTGATGGTTGAGTTTGGTGTGGCAAATTGGAAGCCAGAGACTGAATATATCAATGTAGTTTGATGGTGAATGAGAATATTGTGCCAAATTGACTGTGAGAATTGAGCAAAAAAAAAAAATATTGGAGAGACGATTAATTTTGGAATGGGTTCTTAGGGAGAAGTTATTTTGAGTGATTAGAATGTAAAGCAATTGTATGTAGTTTATTAAGACAATGCAATATCACTTAATATTGTTATAAGATTGAAGGAAGATAGAAGAATACAATAGAAAAAATTATACGAGACAGTGTTACAAAGTTTATTCATAACTACATTATTGTGATGAGAGTCTTAGCCCTAAAAAACACTGGGTCTTTTGTGCCTCTAGTTTCTTAAGTGCAAGATGAGATTCATAAAGTTCATAAAATTGAAGAATTTATATAAAAACATACTTTATTAATCCTAACATATTTTGCCTTTAGAAACCTGCCCTCAAATTTGTCCATAAATCTTAGGATATCATAACAATTGAAGCAAAATTTGGATACAAAGTACATAAGGAAGTAAGAAAGCAAACCCCATAAACCTTTTGATTATAGCTCATGTGATTAGGGAGAACCATGTTGTCAAAGTAATCCCTCCATGCTGCCTTTGATTCTAGACCCCCTTTACTTCACATCTTCATTGCTCCTCATTAACAAAAACCTAAGTATTGAAATTTAATAGACTTATTGCATGCTTTATATTGTAAATATCCTCCAATTTTTGCTCCAAAATTCCTCTTTGAACTAGAGTTATAGACTCTATCCTTCTCCTTTAATTCTATCTTCTAGCAATTCTAGATCCAATCACAAATTTCCACATAATTCTTTAACCATAACTCCAATAGCAATTAGTTTTTTACAAAACTTAATAAACTCATATATCTACAAATCCCAATAAATTTTATTCAAAATGCTATTCTGATCACAAAGATATGCTCCCTCAAACTTCATTGACTTGGAGATAGACCCCTATCCCCTTGAAAGAGCATAACATTTTATTCATAAGACAAATGAGTATCAAACTTGCTCTCATCTCTTTTCTAACTTGCTTAGATCATGTCTATTAAATTTCACACTCAAATTCGTCTCCTAACTCTATTTATACCCAAAAAACCCACACATACATACTACCCATACTGTCAAGGACAATAACTAGATGAAGTCAAATAAACAAGTGAGACCTCTCTCAAAGAAATAAATATAAAGAAGTATATATATTAAAAAAAAACTGGAATGGCTAATGCCAAAAAGACAAGAAAAACTAGAGACCCTTGAACTAGACTGGAAACAAGAAAGGAGTTGACAAGAGTGAAGAAGGCTTCACTCTTGTCTCTATTTATACTATCTACCTAAGAGCTAAGTGGCGACGTTCTATAGGACCTCCAACACGTATCCAATTTACAAGACACGTGTCAAACTTGCAGGGCAAGTTTCTTATATGTTCGCCACGTATTTAGCTTGGTCTTCAAGCTACCAACATGTGCGACATGTGGCTAACTTATTGACCAAGTTTCTAATCCAAAAGTCTACTATGGACACTTATAAAGTCAAAGCAGCGTCTATGAAGTTTCTAGGAAGTTTCTCTAAAGATATTATGGAATTAACCTGCTTTTACCTTCTTTTATCTAGTTCTATCTGATCATATAGGTAACTATGTATATGTCCGTGACATTACCCCCCCTTTAAAGGACGAGTTCCACGAGGAGCGGTGATTACATGTGTAGAAAGTCTAAGATGCGGCGAATAATATTTGCCACATACTCTGATCTTTGTTCTCTTCGAAGGTAATTGATGGATCCTCTCAGCCATCGATAGTGTCTCATTCCAGGGTGAGAAGACCACCCTGTTATTTGATCATTGTTGTGACCTTCATAACTTCCTTCAAATATCACATCTGGAACACCGTCAGGAGTTGTTCCTATCTCCAATAAAATCACCAAACATCGAGAATCTCTTCCAAGGTCGTGATATCAAACACGTTGTATCTCGCCATCTATTCGAGGAAGAACATATCATTTTTGAAGATCTTCATCTCGGTTGCGTCGTGTTGAGGGTTGTGATAGTTGCAATGTCTCGTCCGGTAGGTCAGCAAATGAAGGCTCTTGAGTCAAATCCACTGGCTGTTGATTCTCCATCTCCTTAGCGTCACAAAATACAAAGAAATTACAAACAAGGATAGAAAGTTGAATGTTATCTTGCCTACATCTTGTTTCTTTTATAGGAAAGTCTTCATCTTGGTTTTGATGGATGTTGTTGATGAAAGGTCTCCACCTTCCTCGCTGCATTCACCAGATGCTGGTTCCCATGTGCGCTCACTAATATCGTATCCGTGCCAGTGAATAAGATATTCTAACCTATTTCGGCGCCACCTTGAATCTAAGACTTCTTCCACTTCAAATTCGTCATTATTGTTCACTTCTATAGGAGGAGGTGGCACTTGTCTTCTTCTTGGTATGTTCATTGTCTTATATGGTTCAAGAAGAGACACGTGGAATACAGGGTGGATCTTCATAGACTCTGGTAGGTGTAATCGATATGCAACTGGATTAATTTATTCAGAAATACGAAAAGGTCCAAGCTTACGATAGTCCAACTTGTCACAAGATCGCGTAGTCTTGATATTGCAACGAAGTAGCCATACCTTGTCGCCTATGTTGAGTTGTGGTTATTCCTTTCGATACACATCAGCGTTTATCTTTTGTCGTTCTTGAGCTTCCTTTAATTGTGCCTTCATTGTTATATGCAGTTCTGATAAATGATTTACCAAGTCTTCCGCCGTAGGATTGACAACTTTCATACTAAAAAAGACAAGTCGCGGGATTGTGAATCATAATCATAAAGAAAGGTGTTTATGCGAGAAGAATGCATCAGATATTATAAGCAAACTCTGCCAATGGTAAAAGAGTTGTCCAATCATCTTGTTGGTAGTTGATGGTACATCTCAAATACTGTTCCAAGACTTGATTTACGCGCTCCGTTTGTCCATCAATTTGAGGATGGAATGCTGAAGATAGCTTTATATCCACCTTTAGAATCTTGAAAAGCGTTCTCCAAAATCTCGATACAAACCGAGTTCCCCTCCTTAGGTAATCCATGATAGCGGTAGATATTGTCAAGGAAAAGCTTAGCTGTTTCTTTGCCTGTGATAGATTTTTTACATGGTATAAAATGTGCCATCTAAGTGAAACGATCTACTATCATAAATATAGAGTCATAAGAACCTGAGTTTGGAAGATCCGTGATAAAATCCATAGACACAGAAGACCATAGTTGTTTTGGAATGGGTAATGGCTGAAGAAGTCCGTAGGGTCAATGGCGAGGAGTTTTTGATCTTGAACAAACATCACATGTTTTTACAAAATCTTTGACTCCCTTCCACATTTGAGGCCACCAAAAATCTCTAGATATCAACTGTAGAGTCTTATTGTACCCAAAATGTCCTGTTGTCGGGAAGTCATGACGAGCTTGAAGAACACGTAATCGTGCTTCACCTTCTGGAACATATAAGTGTCTTTTGAAATAGAGTAGATTTTTCTTGAACTCAAACTTCGAAATATCATGAGAATTATTCTTAATTTCATATATAAGGGGATCTGAGGACATACTTAACTGGACTTGCTTGAGAAAAGTTGAATCAATAATTAATGTTGATTTTGTTGCCCGAAGATAAAATTGCTCCGGCTTCAAGAGAATCGTTCTTTGTTGATCAAAAGCTGCATCTCCTTCTTTTGGTGCAAGATAAGAACGTCTAGAAAGTGCATTAGACAGACCTTGTTGTTTTCCTGGCCGATATGTAATAATGAACTCGAATCTTGATAGAGACATGCTCCAACAAGCCTAACGAAGATTCAACACGCGTGCTGACATGAAATATTCAAGGTTCTTGTGATCCGTATACACGATGACTGGACTAAAAGCGCCTTCTAGATAATGACGCCATTCTTGAAAAGAATCCACAATTGCGAGAAGTTCTTTATTGTGGATT
>JAWRVF010001673.1:0-51298 GCA_036785485.1 Physcomitrellopsis africana | reverse complement strand
ACACATCTTGTACCTTTTGCATCAAGTTTGGACCTCATACAATCTGGTACCTTTGCATAAGCAACACATCCAAAAGTCCTCATATGTAAAACACAAGGTTTCTTCCCACTCCAAGCTTCTTGTGCAGTCATTGATGTGAGTGCACTTGTAAGACATCTATTTCTTGTATACACTGCATTTACCACGGCTTCCGCCCAATATTCATGTCCAAGGTTTTGAGCATGAAGCATACTCCTTGCCATCTCCACAATGATTCGATTTGCTCTTTCAGCAACTCCATTTTGTTGTGGAGTGTAAGGAGTGGAGGTTTATCTTGCAATACCTTGAATCTTCAAATACTCATCAAAATGCTTTGACATGTATTCACCTCCATTGTCCGTGCGCAACACCTTGATCTTGCACTCACATTATTTTTCCACAAGTGCTTTAAACTCCTTAAACCTTGACAAACACTCACTCTTGGTTTTAAGGATGAAGATCCACACCTTCCTTGAATAATCATCAATGAATGTGACAAAGTACCTTGCTCTTCCTATTGATGGCGTCCTCATAGGTCCACAAACATCCGAATGCACAATCTCCAACAACTTAGTTGCACGTGTTGCAACTCCACTTGGAAATGAAGCCCTTTGTTGCTTGCCTTGAATACAACCTTCACAAGCAAGTGTGGTAGCATTGTTGTAGCATTGACAAAGATCTAAACCACTTACCATGGATTGGAGCTCCTTCATGCTTTTGGCATTCAAATGACCAAGGCGTCGTTGCCAAATGCCAAACTTATCTTGATCTTGTGGAAAATCAGCAAATGCCGCCACTTCAACTCCATTGACCTTTTTACAATTGATGAAGTAGAGGTTGCCATCTCTAAAGCCCTTTAAAACATCATCACCCTCCATTGTCTTCACAAAGCATCCATTCATATCAAATTGCACTTTACAACCACTTGAAACAAGTTTGCTCACCGAAAGAAGGTTCTTCTTCATCTTTGACACATGTAGGACCTCTTTCAATCTGATCCTCTTGGTTTGGTTCTTCACAACAATCTCCACCACAATTGAGCCAATTCCAATAGCTTGTACCATGCCATTGTCTCCTAACCAAACCTTTGTTGCTGAAATTGCTTCATAAGTGTCAAATGAACACTTGTATGGAATCATGTGCTTGGTAGCACCCGAATCAACAATCCACTTGGACATGGCAGCCATGGAAGTGCCTTCACTTGCCATGAATGCATAATCATCTCCTCCAACTTCATCACGAGCATTGTTTGCATTCTCTCTCTCTCCTTTCTTGGCCTTGGAGTAATTTCGTGCAAAGTGACCTGGTTTTCCACAAATGAAGCAAGTTTTTACATTGCTTCTTACATTATCACGTTGGTAGGAATAGCTACCTTTGCCTTGTCTTGAGAAGAGGGCCGAATCTTCACTATGATGCTCCTTTTCCTTCCTTTTGGTCACTTCATGTGCAAGTCTTGCCGTCACATAGTCCATGGTGAGTTCCTTGATCCTTATGGACTCCAATGCTACAATAAGGTAGTTGTAGGACTCGGGAAGGCTCATGAGCAAGGTCATGACAATATCACCATCTTCTAAAGGCTTGTCAACAATTGCTAGTTGGTTTGCAAGAGCCTTTACCTTATTGACATGAGCCATGAGGTCTTCACCTTCTTCCATCTTGCAAGTGAAGAATTTCCTTCTTGTGAAGAGGATGTTGGACAAGTTCTTGCTCTCATAAATGTTGCAAAGAGTCTTCCATGCTTCCGCTGTCGTGTAGTAATACGACTACTAGGTGAAAGAGGGGAGGAATGATTATATTATAGAAGAGCTCAAATGAAATATATTTGAGAAAATTATCTTAGAAAAATAGATAATAGACAAGGAGGTAGTAAAAATTAAAAAGTGCTAATGCTGCCTTTTATAAAAGGGATTTCTACTTACTTTGTAAAGCCATAAAAATGGTAAAACAAAGTAGATTAGAAAAATAATTGGTATAGGTATGTTTAATAAGAAGTTAAGAGTAGGTTTTAGAAAAATTTACCTCAAAACTATAAGAGTTGAT
This sequence comes from Physcomitrellopsis africana, assembly GCA_036785485.1. Classification (NCBI taxonomy): domain Eukaryota; kingdom Viridiplantae; phylum Streptophyta; class Bryopsida; order Funariales; family Funariaceae; genus Physcomitrellopsis; species Physcomitrellopsis africana. Next base: position 49,240 of record JAWRVF010001673.1, on the reverse strand, counting down.
ATCCGGAGAGGGCCGGTTAAGAACCTGGGTCGAAACCAGACCCCAGGGCACAAAACCGCGTGCCGACGGCGAATGGAGGGTCTTTTGGCAGATCGGAGATTAGGGTTAGGGAGTGAACTTGAAGGGTTTTATATAGGAGTTGATTTTGAGTGATTTGGAGAGAAAACGACTTTGTAATAGCTTTGCAAATTCAGGGTTTATTTTGGCTACTTGAGATTTTGTGAAATAAATTAGGGTTGATGGTTTAGGCAATTCCAGAAGCTTTATAGTAGATCTACGGCTGGAAATTTGTGGGTTTTTGGGTATTGTTGTTTTCAATGTGTGCTGTGAATTTGAGATTGATCTAACGGTTTGATCAAAGGTTATTGAAATTTATGTGAGTTGGGGTCTCTGGAATTGGGTTTTAAAGGTCAGTTAGGGTTTCGCAGATTTTGATCAATCTATCGGTTGGATTGGGGTGAAATTTATGTGTGTGTGTAGAAGACTTAATTTCCTACATGCTTGTGAAATTTGGAAGCAGTTGAACGGTGCAAATAGGAGGTTTAGGCACTGGAATATTGGCGTGAAGATTGGAGAAGGAGGCCAGCTGATACCCGAGCAAATTTGTAAGTTTTTCTTCTTCTTGGTAAGTTGGATCTTCTTCAAACTTGGTGTGTGTATTTTTAACTTAATTTTTAAGGTGTATGAAATATTTCAATCAAGATCAACGGTTTGTTTGGTAGTTATTGTGGTTCTAAAACTGCCTTAGAAATTGCTTAGGGTTTGACTTAGGGTTTGATTAGGGTTTGACTAGGGATTGACTTAGGGTTTCATTAGGGTTAGGATTTCATTAGGGTTTGACTTAGGGTTTGATTAGGGTTTGACTAAGATTTGACCAAGATTTGAATTAGGGTTTCATTAGGATTAGGGTTTGATTAGGGTTTGACTTAGGGTTTGATTAGGGTTTGACTAGGATTTGACTTAGGGTTTGATCAGGGTTTGACTTAGGGTTTGACTAAGGTTTGACCAAGGTTTGACTTAGGGTATGACTAAGGTTTGATCAAGGTTTGACTTAGGGATTGACTAGGGTTTGAATAAGATATGATTTAGGGTTTTAAGATTCTATTTTTAGTATTTTCTAAATTTAGCATTTTATATATTATTTTCTATTATGATTATTGAATGACTCATTTATTCTTCTTTTATAATTTCTTTAAGATTGAATCAAGCTGAAAAATATTGTTAAGGTTTAATAGAAGTTAATTAAGATTCTATTAGAATTGTTAGGATTTTGTTGTGGCGTATTTTCTTTTTATCTTCCACAGCCAGGTGCCCGGAGCATTCTCAAGCAAGACTTCACGTATTACGACATAATTTGGTGAACCCGACGTGAAAAGCTTGAGGTGGAAGATTTTTAGAAAATTTTGGATTTATTTGACTTATGGAGAAAGAAGGCAAGAGAGTTGACGGAAGAATTATGGATGGTGCTTCAATTGGAATAAAAGCTTGAGGTGAAAGCTTATTGGGATTTTTTGGATTTATTTGACTTATGAAGAAGGAAGGCAAGAGAGTTGAAGGAAGATTTATGGATGATGCTTCAATTGGAGTAAAAGCTTGAGGTGGAAGGTTATTGGGATTTTGTTGGATTTATTTGACTTATGGATATGGAAGGCAAGAGAATTGAAGAAGGAATTATGGATGGTGCATCAATTGGAGTTTTTAGTGGAGTTGCAAGTGGAGCAACAAGGGGAGATAGAAAAGGAGGACAAGATGGAAAGAGGGTTGATTTTGAAGCTTTTTAAAAGCTTTGAACTTTGAAAAATATCTTAGGAAAAAAAAAAAAAAAAAAAAAAAAAAAAATGGCATTTGGAATATCAAGGAGTATCATAGGGTTTTATAGATATTTTGGAGGATTTTGAAGTATCATAAGTGGAGTTACAAGTGGAGCAACAAGTGGAGGTAGCAAAGGAAGACAAAATGGCAAGAGGATTGATTTTGAAGCTTTTTGAAGCTTTGAGCTTTGGAAAATATCTTACAAAACAAAAATGACATTTTAATTATCATGGAGCATTATATGGCTTCATAGACATCTTGGAGCATTTTAAAGTATTATAAGTTATTTATTGGGGCATTTCAAGGGACATTTCAAGGGTTATTCATTGAACATTATAGAACAAAATGGAAGATGTTTTGGATAGGTTGAATACTTTGGATGGGTCAAATGTTGATGAGTATTTTAAGGCTTTTTTTATTTTTATGGAAGAGCAACAAAAGATGCAAGCAATTGAAAGGGATATCACAAAGGCATTGCAAGGAATCATCAACAAATTTGGAAGGTTTGAAGGATGCAACATCACTAAGTTTTTACAAGTTTATACATATGAAATGGAAGCATGCCAAATTCCTGAGGCAAAGATGATTTCAAGCTTCTATTTGGCTATTGAACCTAGGATTCATAACAAAGTGAAAAGATTACTTGAAGGGGGTGTGGAGACATGGTCAAAATTTCAAGAACTTTTGAAAGATAAATTTATTGATGCAAATGAGGATAGGATTACCAAGCGAAAGTTTTTGGATTGGATAAATTTACAACCAGGCATGCATATGGATCTTTATGAATTTTTGAAAGAATTTGAAAAGAGGTTTTATCAACTCTCATCCTCTGAGAGACAATCATTGGATGTTTTAAAGATAGACTTATTTTTAAATGGTCTTGATGATGCCTTGGGAGACAAGCTTTTTATGCTTCTTATAGATGAATCTACGGAGAGTGGTTGTACCAATAATTGGGAAGAGTTGAAAGAAGCGGTGATTGTTTTAGCAAAGCAACAAAGGGCACAAGCTAAAGGAGTTGCAGTATGGCCTAAAAAATCTTCTATTTTGGCTTCTATATCATCTTTCTCAATACAAGGGATTAATCTTGAAAATAGAGAAATAGAAGAGCAAGTGGAGGACTTCAAAGGAGGAGCCAATTCTTTGCAAATGAAAGAAATTGGATCTTATATTGATAGTGGTGAAAGAGAGAACAAAGACTCTATTCATTTTATTAGTATGGAAGGCCAAGATATCCAAAAATTTGAAGGCAATATGGAGCTCAAGGATTTAGACACTAACGACAATGTGGATGAAAGCAATGTCTATTCTACATTGAGTAAGTTTATGCAAGTTGGTGATGGCAATTTCGATGGAATATTTCTTAATGATAAAAAGAGATTTTCAATATTTGAAGGAGGTGAGGATGCTTTACCTAATACTTTGGATTATGTTGAAGAATTCAAGGTTGAGCCTCCAAAAGAGATGGATTATGGATCTATTCAAGGTTCTAATCATGAAGGTTGTATGAATTCATATCATTATGATGTGAAAAGTGGTGGGATTATAGATAAATATGATGATAAAAGTCAAATTACATATTGCTATGAAACCATATATGGATTGGATGAAAGAAGTTTTGAAATTTTACATCAACATTATGGAGGGGATTATGAAATTACACAAGGTTATGATGTTTTACAAGGATGCATTCAAGAAGAAATGAAGGATGTTTTACAAGGATACATTCAAGAAGAAATGATAGATATTTCACAAAATTATATGGCAAAAGAAGATTATGGAATCAGAAGTAAGGGTATTAAGTCAATGGCTTTAATCAGGTCAACTGTGAGTACTAATCTTTTGGACCAAAATCAAGGTTATATGGATAATGCAAATGTATTGGGGACACAATTGGATTTTGATAAGAAAAAGATTCATCATGCAGTGTGGAATTCAAAGATTGAAAATCTAAAAATCTTCAAATATAAAGACATTAGAAATGGGTTTAAAGATTACATAGACATCTTAAATGGAGGTTGGAATCAAAAGAACAAGACAAAAGATGCAAGCAAGATATATGTAGCTATGTGGATGAGGTTTCATTTAAGTCTTCTTATTTCAAAATTTGTACCTCGCCAATGGTTTGGTCATGTGCAAAAGAAGATAATTTCAACCTACTTGCACATGTGGAATATATGGAAATATTGGCATTGTTAAAAGAAATAATTGACTATAGAATATTAATATATACGAGAAGATGGACATTAGACTTGCATTAACAACCGCATATAATCTAGAGGGGAGATGGCCTCCTGCTTATTAGAAGAGATGAGGCCATTATTACTTTATCACAGGATGGATATATTTTATTCAAAAATATAAACAATTTTGGAAGAATAGAAAAGAAAAATGTCAAAAATATAGAATATGAGTTGAAGAAATGTGGAGTGCTTGATGAAGATGAATTCATATTGGAGATATTTAAAGAAAGTGGTTTTGATGATATCATAGGTGAATTACAATTACTATTGGATTTAAGTTTTGAAAGTAATGATAAGGTAATAAATGTACAATCTAAAGAATTTTATGATGAGGTGAAAGAATATGTTAATAGATATAATGCAAAGTCGAAATTAAAAATAAGACTATTGCCAAGAAAGTTAAACAAGTGGCATTGCCGCTACCATTGGATTATGAGAAAGAGTTGAAAGGGCTTACATACAATTGAATTTGAGAGATTCAAGGATATTGAGGTAGCTATAAAGAAGTTAAAAAAAAAAAAAAACAAGAGAAAAAAGCAAGGAGATGGTTTGGGCCTTCTATTGTCAAACAAGTATATGACAATGGAACATATTTGTTATGAGAACTTGATGGTACAAAATTGAAGACACCTATAGCAAGCAAGCGAGTCAAGTTATTCAAACAAAAGAGAATATATATACATTTTGATGAAGAACAAAATCTATTGAGGGGTATTGAAAAAAAAAAAAAGAAGAAGAAGATCAAATTGAAGACCAAGAATATGAACAAGATGAAGAGCATTCAACATATTGAAGAATTATTGGTGCATACCAGAGGATGCACAGGTTCAGGGGGGGTGGATGTCGTGTAGTAATACGACTACTAGGTGAAAGAGGGGAGGAATGATTATATTATAGAAGAGCTCAAATGAAAATATTTGAGAAAATTATCTTAGAAAAATAGATAATAGACAAGGAGGTAGTAAAAATTAAAAAGTGCTAATGCTGCCTTTTATAAAAGGGATTTCTACTTACTTTGTAAAGCCATAAAAATGGTAAAACAAAGTAGATTAGAAAAATAATTGGTATAGGTATGTTTAATAAGAAGTTAAGAGTAGGTTTTAGAAAAATTTACCTCAAAACTACAAGAGTTGATATCCGGAGAGGGCCGGTTAAGAACCTGGGTCGAAACCAGACCCCAGGGCACAAAACCGCGTGCCGACGGCGAATGGAGGGTCTTTTTGCAGATCGGAGATTGGGGTTAGGGAGTGAACTTGAAGGGTTTTATATAGGAGTTGATTTTGAGTGATTTGGAGAGAAAACGACTTTGTAATAGCTTTGCAAAGTCAGGGTTTATTTTGGCTACTTGAGATTTTGTGAAATAAATTAGGGTTGATGGTTTAGGCAATTCCAGAAGCTTTGCAGCAGATCTACGGCTGGAAATTTGTGGGTTTTTGGGTATTGTTGTTTTCAATGTGTGCTGTGAATTTGAGATTGATCTAACGGTTTGATCAAAGGTTATTGAAATTTATGTGAGTTGGGGTCTCTGGAATTGGGTTTTAAAGGTCAGTTAGGGTTTCGCAGATTTTGATCAATCTATCGGTTGGATTGGGGTGAAATTTATGTGTGTGTGTAGAAGACTTAATTTCCTACATGCTTGTGAAATTTGGAAGCAGTTGAACGGTGCAAATAGGAGGTTTAGGCACTGGAATATTGGCGTGAAGATTGGAGAAGGAGGCCGGCTGATACCCGAGCAAATTTGTAAGTTTTTCTTCTTCTTGGTAAGTTGGATCTTCTTCAAACTTGGTGTGTGTGTTTTTAACTTAATTGTTAAGGTGTATGAAATATTTCAATCAAGATCAACGGTTTGTTTGGTAGTTATTGTGGTTCTAAAACTACCTTAGAAATTGCTTAGGATTTGACTTAGGGTTTGATTAGGGTTTGACTAGGGTTTGACTTAGGGTTTCATTAGGGTTAGGATTTCATTAGGGTTTGACTTAGGGTTTCATTAGGATTAGGATTTCATTAGGGTTTGACTTAGGGTTTGATTAGGGTTTGACTAAGATTTGACCAAGATTTGAGTTAGGGTTTCATTAGGATTAGGGTTTGATTAGGGTTTGACTAGGGTTTGATCAGGGTTTGACTTAGGGTTTGATTAGGATTTGACTAAGGTTTGACTAGGATTTGACTTAGGGTTTGACTAAGGTTTGACCAAGGTTTGACTTAGGGTATGACTAAGGTTTGATCAAGGTTTGACTTAGGGATTGACTAGGGTTTGAATAAGATATGATTTAGGGTTTTAAGATTCTATTTTTAGTATTTTCTAAATTTAGCATTTTATATATTATTTTCTATTATGATTATTGAATGATTCATTTATTTTTCTTTTATAATTTCTTTAAAGATTGAATCAGTAAAAATATTATTTAAAGAGTTAGATAGAGATTTATTTAGTTCTATTAGAATGCTTATAAAGTTGTTGGCGTATTTTTACTTTTATCTTCCACGGCCGGTGCGGAGCATTCTCAGCAGACTTCACGTATTCACGACAAGCTGAGTCGCTCTGAAGATGATGTGAGAAAAGTTGGCTTTATCCAAATTGGTGGCAATCATGCCAAAAGCCTTCTTTTCACGTCTTTTGAAGTCCTTGTGCTCCTTGATATCAGCATCCATGCTTGGAGGGTCTTCACTTTCATCAACAATGTCCCAAAGGTCCAAAGACGCCAACAAAAGCTCCATTTTGACCTTCCAATGGTAGAAATTGTTGCCTCTAAACTTCTCAATCACTCTCAAACCTTCACCCTCACTAGAAGCCATGTCTAAGGAGTAGTGTATCAAAAAATATCAAGAAAAGGAGTCTTTATGTGTTAATAAACACCAAAACAATTTTGCACAAGCAAAATCTTAGAATGCCCTCTTGTGAACAAAAGAGTGGTTTTTCACTCAAAACACTCTCAACTCAACTTTTGAAGTTTCTAATCACTATGAGCACTCTCATCAACCTCACAAGCAACTTCAATCTTTCTCTCAAATCACAATCTTATGAAAAATGAATGTTAGTCCAACTAACTTCAACAACTCAACAAAGACACTATCAAGGTCTTTCAATATGCTCTCCAACTCACTATTCAAGGAGTAGAGAATCCGCAAAGAGATGTTAGATATGTATGATGTTAATATCGGCGCTCCTGCATACTTAAAATAAGAAGTTAAGATCATACAAAGGCTCTAACATCGGCAACTACTACCATGTAGATCTATTCAGCATAAAAATGACAACAAAGAATGCAGAACTTACTTGGGGTAGCCATGACAAAAGTGTGTGTGGGCCCATGCTTTTATTGAGAAAAACGAAAATTACAACTTAAGTAAGTATAGTACAGGGTGTTTGTTACGCAAGAAAGTGTAGATGAGATAACTCTCTTCCAAACACCCGATACTTATAGGTGGTGGTTGCTGCCCTAATGGTCAACTTCGACTCTTTGACTTTGACTTACATGTCCCTTAGGATCCGTTGGCATCTTGCGTACCTCGAGGGTATCCTATGCCATGCACTAATGACTCTTACACTTTGACTAAGATGCCCCTTGGGATTCGTTGGCATCTTGTTTACCTCGAGGGTATCCTATGCTATGCACTAATGACTCTTATCTATTCTTTGGATATTCCTTAGTAGATCTTTTATCCTCTTGACTTTGACTCTTGATCTTTGACCGCATCCTATATCCATAGGATGCCCTTTCTATATGCCAAGAGTCAATCCTTTGACCATTAGCAACTTACCTAAGGTAATATCTTCTATAAGATAATATACTCTACTTTTATTATTACTTATTTATCTCAATAGTAATTTAGATGGTAGAAATTTGGAATGAAAATACTTGTAGTATGATTTTTTTTTGAAAAAATAATGTCATAACATTAAGTATCAAGGACATGATTTATAACAAATTCTAAAAGATAATATATTCATGTATTACTAAAGAAAGGAAGAAGTAAGAAAAGAAGAGATAGTTATAACATAGAATAGAACTAAAATGACTATTGCCAAATTTAAAGAAACTAGGAAGTCTTGAACTAAGATTAGAATATAAGAAAGATATTGATAAGATTAAACATGGTCTCAATCTTGCCTCCATATATACTAGCTATAAAGAAGGTCATATAGAAGCTTCAAACTTAATAATTAAGAGTTAAAAAATTTAAATTAATAATTAAGAGTTAAATTAATAATTAAATTTAAATTAATAATCAAGACTTTCTCTATTTCAAACTTGGTTGTTATCTATAGTAATTTTTTTTTTTTTTTTTTTTTTTTTTTTTTTGATGTGTTGATTGAAGTATAAGATTAAAAAAAACAAATATAGAATATATGGTGAATCTTCAGTAATTGCAATAATTATAATTAATATACAATTAAATTAATCTATTTTTTTAATAATAAATAAACCAAGCTTTTAATAATATTTCTAAGATAATATTTGATTAATATTTATATTGTGCCAAAGTAACAATACTTTATTACCAACTTTGATTAGAGGTTGTTCTTTTTTTAAAATATTTGTATTAATTTTTTTTGTTATTTTTAAGCCTCCTTAATTGTATCTTCATTATTATATGAATTTCTACTATTTCTTCTTGCTAAATCATCTACTATTAGATTTTTAATTTTTAAAAAGTCAAAAGTATCAAATTATGAATGATAACTATAACTAGCAAAAAATAGAGTTTGTTAAATAAAAAAATTTATTATATATTTACTAATAACAAAAAAATTATCTAATTATCTTAGAAATAGTTGATAGTATATTTTAAGTATTATTTCAATACTTGATTTATATGTTTCATTTTTCTATTAATTCAAAAATAAAAAGATAACTTGATATCAATATTTTATATATTAAAAAGTATCTTAAAAAACCTTGATACATATTAGGGCCTTCAATTAAATATAATAGCATTTAAAAGTCCATGATATCAATAAATATTATTTAAAAAATAATAATTATTTCTTCAATAATAATTAATAGATTTCTATCTAAGTATTTATATTTTTAACATAAAATACATTCAAGGTAATGGATTAATTGGTCATTTGAATTAACTTCATACTATTATATTATGTAAATTATAGCTTGAAAATACAATAGATATTCAATTGTAGAAGAAAATTTTTCAAAGCCTAAAATTCTTCTTAAAATCCAAATAAAAAGAATGAAATATTTAGAAACATCCTTTCTAAAAGCTTTAATACTCTTAAAAATCCTAAATCCAAACAATCTTAAATCATATTAATTATAAATCTCAAATGCTATCAATCATAAATCTCAATTGCTATCAATCATAAATCTTAACTTCTACCAACTCTAAATAATTTAAAACAAATCATGATAAAATTCTAAACAAATCTTAAACAAGCTCCAAGATCCTAAGTAAAATTTTGAAAATCCTAAATAAATCCTAAATGAATCCTATAAAATCTTAAACAAATCCTTAAAAAATTCTAAAAGAATCCTATCAAATCTTAAGCAAAATTTTAAAAAATCTTATTAAAATCTTTAAAAATTATATTATATCTTAAAAAAATCTTTAAAAAATTATAAAAAAAATCTTATCAAATCTTAAAAAAATCCTAAAAGAATCCTAAACAATCTTATTAAACCTTATTAAAATCCTTAATAAACTAAAATTTTAAAGAGCAACATCAACAAGCTATAATTTTTAATTTTATTATTAAATTAGCTTTAAATATTATATACTATTAGATATGCTAGTTAAAAATAAATTCAAAAAATTAAAAAAGATTTAATTTTTAAATTGAAAGAAATCACCAAAAAACCAATTAGATATTAGTCGATCTTCTTCTCTAATTTTGATGTTAAAATTTTAATAACAAAATCTTTTCTTTCAAATTTTACTTTATACTCAAACTTAATTTGAGTCTTGAATTTTAAGTAATCTACCAATATACTAAGTTGTACCTTTATCTAGCTAGTAGATCTTTACATAAGTTGATATCTTTATCGACCTTCAAACTACTAATTTCTTTTTGCATATAAATTTTAATAACTTCTAATCTAACCAATAAAATGAATTAAAATTTAAGATACACACTAAGAGCATATAATTCTATTTAAAATTTAAGATACACACTCAGAGCTTAAAAAAGATAATTCTATCTTAAAAAATCTATTGCTCTGAGTATGTATCTTAAATTTTAAGATAGAATTGAGTGTGTATCATAAAATTTAAGATACACACTCAGAGCATATAATTTTATATCTATTATAATATTTAAAAAATAACTAAAAATAAAATTTTAATTTTATTATTCAAAATATGTTTGTAAAAACTAAAAAATATTACTTTGATTAGCTCTTAAAAAAGCATTCTAAACTTGATTCAAATAATTTCTATACCTTTAGAACTTACTTAAAATCTTCTTTCTTATATTACTTTTTTATCTCCAAAAAACCCCACTTTTGCTATAGGTGTCTATTTTTGTGTCTTAAGGCCTAAATACAATCTTGACTCACAAATGGTCCTCCTTGGATATCAATCTAATCTTTTCTATGGTAATTTTTGCAAAAAATTATTCTTAGCTTTACATTAAAGGTTCTTGCATTAGTTTTATTTTTATTCTACCTTATCTTGCTTGTTTATGATCCTATAAATTATATAGAAGCTCTTTTTATAAAAATATTATCATAAAATATCAATTTTTTTTATTATCTCCAATACATTAGTTATTATTTTCAAAAAAAAATCTCTATTAACTTTTTAATTAAATTCTTTTGTATATATTAGTCTCTATTAGTCTTTTTTCTTAATAGTTGTATTACTATTCAATATTGCTTGTTACAATTTTGACTGTAAAGTTTATCTTAATTTTACTAATAGTATTTTTATATAACATATTAACTAACTTTATTGAATCAAGGTTATTGAATCCTAAGAAATAAGATAAATCTCAATTCTTGTCCATTTCTTAATATGCTCATAAGACTAGGATCAAATAGGTTCTATTAAGACTTCTCAAATAAGCACTATTACAAAAAAAAATTGAACATAGTAATACATCTTATTTCAAAATTGATTCAACAAGTAAATAATGAAAAAAATAATAATACTTATGATACAAAATTTATCAATTATCTCATCTAAATTATTTGAAATATTTAATTAAGAGGCTTTTTTTTTCTATAAGCCTCCAAATAAGATTATACTTATAACTTCTTATAAGAAATATTATTTGTAGAATCTATATTTTTTATCTATTTTTTAATCTATATGTTTTAAAAAAATAGTCTTTTATCTTTGCTTATAAGATTATTTTATAATAAACCACATCTAATATTATAATCATCTAAATAATTTTAAAGATTTAATCTTTTAGTAAATTAGCTCCTAAAGTTTATTATAAATATATAAGAATATTGGAATGACATCAATGATTAATATCATGTCAAAAAATAATTTTAAAAAAAGTGGAGAATAAATACTAAGGTAAGAAGAGAAGCATAGTAAATATAGAGTAGGTGAGAGACAATAAGATGGAAGATAACTAGTAAAAAAACTAGAAGAAGAGGTTGTCTACTGACAACTATTACATATCAAGGCTTGTCCATTGAAACTTGGGACTTTGATAAGAGACCTTAAAAATGTGAGTAAAATTTCATAAAATGACTTCAAAGATCTTTACTTTGATAGATAAGCTTATAAATTCAATTTTTAAATAAAAATTATTTTAACAAAATTTCTTTTAAGGGCTAAAATTTGAAAGCATAGGATTTTGTATATGGTTTGTTATCCTCCCTTTCAACATCAATATTAATACAAATAAGTGGTGGTTAGATTATTCTTATATATTTTTTTAATATTCTCTTCTATTTTTAGATTTATGTACTTCATTCATACTTCTTTTGTCTCTTCCATCCTATATTATAGATATATCACTTAAGTAGAATAAGACTCTAAAAGTTCAAAGAACTAAAACAAAAGAGATTCACTTAATATCACAAATAAAGAGCTACAATAAGGTATAAGAACAAGACCAAAAGATCCAAGCTAAGCCACAAGGATTATATTGTTGAAATTGAAGATCCTCTCAGCCTTGATTCCTATATATACAAGGTACAAGGAAGGTCCTTGAGGAGTTTTTTTGATGCTTGGAAGTAAAGTAAGCCTCAGATCTTTCTTTAGCAACTTTATAAATTACCTAAGTCTTCAAGAATTTTCTACAATCATCTAAGATCTCTTAGAATCTTTTGGGGTCTTTCAAAACCTTCTTGGAACCTACTAGGACCTACTAGGGCCTTCTTGAAACCATTGAGAACTTTTCAGATTGATATATAATATTAAAATTCAAATAAGATAGAGACATGCTCTAATAGGCTTGACAATGATTTAAAATATGAGCCAATATGAAATATTTGAGATTCTTGTGATCTGTATACACAATTATTAGATGTAAAGCACTATAAAAAAAAAATGACACCATTTCTAAAAAAAAATCTACAATAGCAAAAAGTTTTTTATTAAAGATCTCATAATTAATCTATATGGCCAAGAATTTTTTAGAATAGAATGCAATTGAATGTAGTCTCCCTTCTCTTCTAAGTTGTGATGAGATTGCTTCCAATACAAAGTTCAAGGCATTAATTTCTATATAAAAAATGATTTAAAAATATCTAAATGAATCAAAATCAAAGTTGTGGTGAATATTGCTTTTAAATATTCAAAGGCTTTTTTAAACTTTTAATTCTCATTCTAACTTATCTTTGCATGTCAATCATGTAAGTAGAATTATTACTTAAAAATAATTATTGATGAAGATCTTAAATGAGTTTGTAAATCTAAGAAAGTATTAAATATTATATATTGATTTTGGAGTTGTGTAGTTGCTAATGGTTTTAATCTTTTTTAGATCCATTATTAAACCTTCATTTGAGATGATATAGCCAAAAAATTTTACTTAGGATTTATAAAATATACATTTCTCTAATTTGGCATATTTTCTAGTATCTTATAATTTTTGTAAGATAAGACAAATATATTATTTATATTCTTTTAAAGTCTTAGAATAAATTAAGATATTATAAAAATAACATATAATAAAATTATTAAAGAATTCATAAAATATATCATTCATTAAGTATTAAAAAATGGCTAGCATATTTATAAGGCTAAAAGAGATGATATTGTATTCAAAATATATTGTATTTCTAGGAGGTACTTCTTGGTTCTTTTATTGTTGACATTGAATTGATGTTTCAAATACATACATCTTCTAGTAAAGTAGACCTTAGTAATAGAATTCTTAGAATATCTTATGGTATGAGTTGAGATAGTTCTACTCTTTGGCTATTATGTATTGTCATATAAAGTTTTTTATTTTACTTAGATAAAATCTTTGTCTTAATTTTCTATGCTTTAAAAGTATTTATAACTAAATCCAATTTGTCTTCTTTGGAATTTACCATATTAAATTCTTTATTTTTTACTATAGAAATAAAATAAAATAAAATAAATATAAAAAATCAAAAATAATATCAATTTAGAAGAAAATAATCTACAACATTTAGAGTGCTATAGTACTTCTAAGGAGAGAGATAATCCACTCTTTATTTAAAAAGATCAAGTTCTAATATTGTGCTATGTTAGTCTCAACAAACTATTATAGATACACCATTCAAGTAGAAAAAGACTCCAAAAGTTCAAAGAATTGAAATAAAAAAGATTCACTTTATATCATAAGTAAAGAGCTACAATAAGACATAAGAACAAGACTATAAGGTCCAAACTAAGCCATAAGAATTGTGTTGTCAAGATTGAGGATCTCCTTAGTCTCAACTCATATATATACTAGGTTCAAGGAAGCTCCTTGAGGAGTTTCTTAAATGCTTGGAGGTGAAGCAAGGCTAAGATCCTTCTTTGGCAACTTTCTAAAATATCTAAGTCTCTAAGAACTTTCTACAACTATCTAAGGTCCCTTAGAATCTTCTAAAATCTTTTGAAACTTTCTGGGAACCTACTAGAACCTACTAGGGCCTTCTCGAAAGCATTAAGAATCTTTTAAAAGATTTTAGGACTAAATAGAACCTTCTAGAACCTTCTTCCATTGTATATCTATGACACCCCAAGACCCATGGACTATGTTAATGCCTCTTTTTCTCTAAGATTGTTGGCAAATTTAAAATATCAAGATCTGTCTCTCTTCTTGAAGCCTACAAATTGAATGAACATATTTTTCCAAGTATCATTCCCCTCAGTACCCAGTCTTGGGATGGATTTGCCCCGACTGGAAATGTGCAATTGATTGACTTCAATGACAATTCTGTTTAACGATCTTGATATGATGCAGTCCCCAATGAAATTTAGGCTGAAGGAATACCTGTCAATCCAAACAGGACTGAAAACGTTCTGGAAAACTTTGTTGGCTATGAAGATCATATCTTAGCACTTGTTATATTAGCATTTGCTACTTTATTAGCTCAAGGAGAAAGAGGAGCTGCTTCTGTTTAGATATTGATAGAGAGTTGGACACCTGCCATGGTAGCTGAAATTGTTGTTGGGTGGATGATTCATGTCAAGCACTTCTTTTGCTCCAAAAGTGAATTTCGGCGTAAATTAGGGTATTAGTCCTCTTCCTCCTGGTGCTGCAGAAATTCCAGTGAATCATGTAACCAATTTACCAAGGGAGAGTTCACCGGCTCTCCAATCTTATTCATCTACTGCGGATCTTTCTCAGAATTTGCCTACGGTGTTTTCATTCAATCTCTATCCAGAGGAATCCAACTGTAGGATCATATGACCTAAGATAAATTGCGTGCTCAGTATCGTATCATGACAAGGATGTAATTTTCTGCAAGAAGTTCCTCAAAGGATATAAACCTAGACGGTTTTTGCATCCAAACAACTAACTGTGAGTGACATAGATGCATTCAGGACACTCTGCGAATGGATCCTCGACTAGCAGTGCCTTCTCACGGTGTAACTTGTTATTTTGACAACTGTTACCGAAACTGGAGGTCGAGATGACCGTTGTTCCTACGCCTGCTGCAGACGCACAAAGGGGGGATTAGAGTAAAGAGAATATGTTAAACGCATCAACAAATTCAAAAGAGACCCACGTGCTACGTTTCATGTAACTATAAACTATTGATCAATCGGTCAATCTCATATCTATGTAAACTAGGGGCCGAAGCAGAAGCCAAGCAGTAGCTAATTGAAGTAGAGAATTGAGGCATCTCTGATCCATCTCTTTCCTTGTCACCATCTCCAGAGTCTGAAGTATCAATTGTTTCAGGTATGATAACTTCAATATTATTCAAGTTCTTTATCAGTGATCAAGCATTCTTCATTTACCCGAACAGGTTTAAGTTGACTATGGATAGACACATAGATAATATTCAAATTCATGTTGTGTTGTCCCTCTCTTTAGAAAGCGAAGGTCACCTCTCCTTGTAGGATAGCTGAAACCGGAGGAATTGGTTTATTTTTGTTGTACTGATTACCAGAGACATAACATTCTTGGGTCTGGTCTGCTAGATAATTGTGCATGGTGTTAGGTTATATTTGACGGTCCTCGCTATTCTATTGCGTTGTACTCCTCACTTTCTAATCTAATGCTCCCTCTCTTCCTGATTCATGCCTATTATTTTTTTGGTGTGATTTTTCATTTCATGTGTTTATGACCTTTCTTTTGCAGTAATTAATTATTGCTTTCTTCTTTATTTATCAACATGAGATTCTAAAATAAAATATTATTTTCAAACAACTTTTTTCCCATCTTTTGATGACTTAAAGAATATAATCAGTGCTAAAAAGTTAATTGCCACAACTTTATTAACCCATGCATGTTGAACTTCTGTGTTATTTTGGTCCTTGTAAATTGAAAACAGCAGTTCCTTGATTGTGTAATATTGATATGACATATACGCAGGTATGGATGTTTAAATATTTTTCATTGTTCATATTATGTGGGCTGTCTTCTCTCTATACTCCTTTGCCATGTGCTTTGATTATGATGCCATTCTCAAGCAGTCATACAAAGCCCTTGAAAGTTTTACAAGGGCATGTTCCAGCTATATATGTATATCACAAGTAAATTATTTTTATGTAGAGTAAAAATAATTTACTTGTAATATACATGTATGATATTATATAAAATATATTTTATTATTAGTGATCTTTAAATATGAAAAAAAGTATAATTAAGTGTAAATAAATTTTATCCATTAAACATTATTTTCTTCTCCAGTAAAGTTACATCTTTGTAATTTATTGAAACTCTTCTTCTTATTAAAAACATCTAGTGTTTTTTTTCATCTTATTATAAACTTTTAGTTTTTTTTTTTCATTTGAAGATATTTTGGATTCTTGTATTAAAATATTTTTTTAATGAGAGTATGATTGTTAAATTTTGATAATTGTCTAACAATAATATTTACTAGTTGCATAAGTATTGTTCTACTTCTTTTTTAATATTTTCTATCTTGTACCATTTTAATAATAATTGATTTTAAATAATAAAAAAGATATATATTTTTCTAATATCTTTGCTTTTTATTCTTATCTTAGATTGGTAAACTCTTCTAGCTTATTTGCTATACATGTACATCTCGAGTAAATTATTTTTACTCTATATTCTGTAAGTTAAAAGTTTTTCTAATAAATTTAAAAGTTATAAAAAAATCTTAATTGCAAACATGTAACTTCTTAGCATATTAGAACTTGACAAATTAATTTTTAATTAATAAGAATCTATTATTTACATCATATTATTAATTTTTTTTTAATAATGTCATTTTGTATTATATCAATTGTCACAAGAAAATATATTATAGTAGTGGCACTTGAATTTTTTATAATAAAAATTAATAAAATATCTATTCTTAATAGCATTTTTCTTTCACTTTTTTTAATCTTAACTTGGAATTATAATTTTGATTTTTTTATGTATTTTTTCTTTAAATTTAATTTAAATATTATAGTTTATACTACTCAAGATTTTTATTCAAAATAATAAATTAAATTTAAAAATGCATCATTTTTAGATAGTATATACTGAACTTGGTACAAACTATTCCATTGATGTTTAAATTTATTTGAACGGCTATTGTTTTTTTAAATTATAATACATAGTTTTCTAACTTAAAGGATATTTTTTTGTTTTTTACTTTTTATTATTTTTTCTATTATACCTAGTTTTCTTAAATAAGATCTAATTAATTGGTCCCTTCACACTAGCCTACAACCAGCTTGTTAAAATTTGCTCGACAGATTATGAGTACTTATTGGAATTCATAGTTTGATTTTTTTGCACTTAGTTTGATGGTAAAATGTAATATGTAGGCATTAGGAGAAGAATTGATATACCTATAAAAATGAGAAAAACTAGTTGTTACCTAGTATGTTATTCAGTGCCCAAATAAGGTTGTAGGCAAATACTTATTTCATATTGGTCACTTGTCAATTACCATTTTTTTAATATCTTAATAAGAGTTTTATTTGTAGATTTTTTTCAAAAACACTTCATTGCAGACAATATATCATTAAAGTTGTATACTCTAAAACAAATTGGTTGGTCAAGTTTTAAGTATATTTTTATAAAATAGACCCCATGATTGCTAATTAGATATAAGATACAACTGACTCATGTAAGAATGTTTTTATATAAAAATAAGAAATTGCTATTGATAAATTGTGTTAGAATGTCCTAACTACTATCTACCTAGCTATATATATATATATATATATATCAAAATCAACTCAAATTAAAAAATCAAAATTACACATTTAATAAATTTAGTATTTATGATTACAAATTTAAAATAACCTCTGAGCAATCAAAGATATTTTACTAAAAACCACTTCTTAAGGTAAATCATTGGCATAATAAATTACAGAAGATTTGTTTTAATGAAAAAGTCTTCGTTATGTGGTAGGTGACAAATTCCAAGTGCCACAATATCCGGAACCATGTATAAAATTAACATTGCGGTTAAAATTTATATTAAAGAAAAATATTTAAGGCATTTATTATTACATGTTAGTTTAAGTTTTAAAAGTAATAATTTGAAAGTTTCGAACTCTATGAAAGAGGATTGTAGGTTAGCCGCACGGAGCTCGAGTATTAGGATTGCCTACGTCGCAAGGTTTGCGGCGCTATGCGGGCGCGGCTCTGGCCGCGCCGTATACTGGCTAAGTAGGGCCAGTAGTGTAGCAGAAAGCTTGTTGAAATCTCAGTGAAGATTGTGTCCGTTTTTTTATTTTTGTTTTTATTTTTTTTATGTAGGTTTTTTGGACCCTGGAGGTCGAATGCAGATATGTCGTACGCGGAGCGCGTCCAAAGTAACGCTAGCGCGAGAGGTTGCACCCACATAGCGCAAGTCGTCATACCCACATAGTGATAACTCGGTTTATGTTCAAGTTGCAACTTTGCCAATGGATCTTTCTGAAGAAAGAGATTTGGTTGCGGCTTTTGGTAAATCCCTGTCTACCGGTTTCTCACGAAGTTGTGTTGGGCCATTGATTCAAACCGAACCGCGAGAGGTTATTGTCGACGAGGAACTTGTGATAAAGGAGGTTGATAATCTATGCCTAAATACGATTATTGCGTGTTTCGTGGGAGGAAAACCAGATGACACAGACCTTGTAGAGTGGAAAGACGGCTTGGAAGAACAAGCGGGTGGTTCTATTTCTCTGAGCAAAAATATTGGGCGGGGTTATATCTATTTGAAATCATCTTCTGATGAAGTCACCTGCTGTATTCTCATTTTGCCACTCTTCTCAATTTCCACTCTTATAGTACCTTTCAATCATGGACCCTAATTTTGATTCACGAGTGATCTAGAACCCAGAGCGCTATGCATACTCCGGCTAATTTAAAATTCCGACATGGATCGCCCATAACGGGGTGCCGGAAGAGTTTCTGCCCGTAGCATCAGAAGTGGCAGAAGTACTTGGCCGCATATTGGGTCATGGGCCGGATAACAAAAGATATACAGAACCGAGATTCTGCATAGCTATGGACTGCGGTTGTGGCTAGGAGCTCAAAGTAAAGGTGCAGAATCCGGTTACCAATACAAAAAAATCTATATATATTGACTATTTAAATCTGCCCATCCGATGCCGGTTTTGCTTAGAAACCAATTGTTGAATTAAAGATTGCAGCTCTCTAGCTAAAGTTAAGGCACAACAGGAATATGGACATTCTAAGCGTCGACAGGAGGTTACATTCCGACATATTAGCATTATTAATCCGGCAGTGGAGACCCCACAGACTCAAGGTACGTCCTCCCTAACATTGTTAAAACCGAGTTACGATGATGTTGCAGATGCTGAAGAGTTCATTTCTGTGCGAAACAAGAGAAAAGAGGCCCAAAAAGGTTCCGCTCGAGCTCATGACAGCTCTAAATCAACCTGTATGCCTAACAATCTAATAGAAGCTGCAAGATCACATACGGAAGTTGCTATGCCATCTGCCAAATTATATACATCCAGAGACAATCCATCCACTATTGATCAAGTGAATCAAAGCTTGGGAACCGAGCAACTTGTGTAAACAAACTCAGTTGATACCAACAAGAAACTGTCAAAGCCGCAGCCGGAACACTCCGCCTTGTCGAACAGATCGGACTCTGCAGGGAAGGACCAATGGGTGATTTGACCAAAATTTCACCTTCAAGTGGGATGGACTTTGGTCCCTACTATGCTCTCAAAAAGAAGCAATGTTTATATAATTGATATAGCACAAAAGGTTAGCGAGTAATACATGGAGAAAAGACATATCAGTTCTCACATTAATATAAATTGCTTCATTTGTTCCCTCATCATCCAAAAACCATTTTACATAGATTTTGGAGCTATCATCAATCACATAAAATATAGGATTGGTGTACTTCTCTTTTATATAAATTAATTTCCAATCCTTCTCTTGGAAACAAGCTATCTTTACAAAAAATATTCCTCCTTGGTTTAAACAATTTCAAAAGATTTGGACTTCACTAAGAGG
This sequence comes from Physcomitrellopsis africana, assembly GCA_036785485.1. Taxonomy (NCBI): domain Eukaryota; kingdom Viridiplantae; phylum Streptophyta; class Bryopsida; order Funariales; family Funariaceae; genus Physcomitrellopsis; species Physcomitrellopsis africana. The sequence goes on along the minus strand of JAWRVF010001673.1, from coordinate 29,188 downwards.
CTTATGTTTATGGACCGGATCTAAAGAAATAAATGTCTTTGAAAACAAAGTGTAGAGAGACCTCCATAGTAGATCTTTAATTTGGCAAGAATTAATAGAATATGGGCAAATTAGTTGGAAATGCATAATTAAAATAAAATAAAATAAAGCTAAACATCTAAAACATGAAATGATCTTGCTCAAGAGATGGAATAGAGCTTGGATGACAAAGTACATAATTGATTATAGAATACACAAGAGAATTAAGTAGAATTTTAGAGTACCACAAAGTAGTTTGATAATGCAAACAAGTGCTGCACATTAGAAACAATAACAATTACTTCTATCAATTCCCTTAACTCCACCCTCTTAGGTATTAGGTAGTAACACTCTTTTGTAAACCCTCTTTTTGTGTCAAAAAAAAAAAAAAAAAAAAAAAAAAAACTTGAATTTAAAACTAAGAAAACACACAATTCTTTTTAACAAAAGTCTTTTTTTGAATTATTGTTATTTTTTAGAATCTGAAGTCTTGAGATTCAAATTATTATAAACAATTGCACATCTTCATGATTTTAAAAACTGAAACAAATCACATCTGCATTTGGAACCAAAATTCTAATGCAAATCATTGTATGCAATGATTAATGTCAAAATTCAAGCAGTGGACCTTGAAGAGCATTGATAGGCCCACTCGGGGCAGCTAGCTCATTAGATGCCAACAGGTCCCATTGCATCTTGACTACAGTTGCTGAAATCGTCTTCAAGAATTGAACCTTCGTGCCTTCACCTATTATTTAAAACTATACATTGTTCGCCAGTGTCTTGCTTTCTGCTTCAAGAATTTGTGGACTAATCTCGCACAAGGGCTGATCATGGGGGTAAAACTCCGTGCCAATTTCACATATACATTGGTGCTAGAGTTACATCAGATAGTTACAAGTTCTCAAATTAGTCATAACATCTTGCTCATGAACATCTAAAATTTCGACCTCAATGATTGCACCTTTACATGTCGCTGCCAACACAAGAAGCCATTTTTACTGCCCGCTTTACATCACAGCAACAACTACTAACTACTTAGTTGCGCAGATATACATTTAAAAAGTGAAGCAAATTACCAATACAACTACTTCTCAATTGTCAAGAACTAATATACCAGCCACAAAATAATCATGTGCCACTAAAAGAGCAGAGGCTGGATGAAAGGCAACCACTCAGTAAATCAAGGCGTTTTGAATAGAGAGCACTCTCACTGTCAGAAACATGACAGATCCGCATATCCTAAATTTTTTATTCCACGTTAGTAACCAATTCAGAATGTAAAAAAACGCCATCCAATTATGTTGTTTACAAGAAAATTAGTCTCCTCATTCTCTGAAAAAGAAGACCTTCAGAAAAGAATGCCAACTTAATTATGATTTGTAACCCAACATAGGGTTGTTTGAAAGGTTGAAATCAGCTCAAGCACCTTCTATAAGTATATCTGCGCAACAACCCACTTCTGCAGCGCTCACCAAGACAATGCTGGAAGTATGGAGCTGAATGGAACCACAGCTGACGACTGTTCCAACTGCACTGCAGCTTGAAAGCATTCAATGGCTTCTTGTGTGTGACCTTCCGCCTTGTGCAATAGGCCCATCTGCAACCAGGCCTCCTCATGCGTAGGATCAGCTTGCAAAGCCTCTGCCAAGTAACTGCGAGCTACTGGCAGTGAATGTTTACTACCTCTCTCTCGGAGAAGAGCTCCTAAGCGCACCTTGCTGTCAACGTGAGTTGCATCAACAGCTAAAGCATTTTTATAGCTTGCTAAGGCCTCCTCTAAATGTCCCTGCGCCTCATGTAGCTTCCCTGTAGAATACAACACATTCATCAAATTGTGGAAACAAAAATGCATATAATAATTGGTTGGTCCATAGGTTACGATGCACCTTTGATACATTGGATGTGATCCGAAGTGGACAGTGAAATCCCTCACCAGTGGCACACCATGTGACAGTGGAGTAGGTTTTCAAAGCTTGAGCTTTCTCCAAGCAGGTTTCAGCATCCTTCCATTGCTTCAATTCGGTATACACACTTGCCAAATCTTGCCACACCTCTACCTCTTCCACTCTCCCTGCAGCCTGCGCAGCATAAAATATTACGTGAGATCATTGGCATAGCATCATCTGCGACCTGCTTTTAAAACCACCAAAAAAATCTACATGGAAACAGAGACAAATTCATTTCATATCTGCTAGCTTTAACTTTGCAAGGCGGTGAAGTAAACACTCCATCGAGTCTACGATTTTCAACAGGGAAGGATGATCTGACCCTCAAGCTCATGACTACTGCGTGTTCAAGCACCATAGATATGAAAACTCAATGATGGCTGAATTTAACCTTATTCTTCTGCCAATTCCAAGCCTCAAAGCTAAAACTCTGGTGACTGGCTTGCACCAAAGTTAACAACTGCCTATAGGTATGGACAGCGCGAAGGGGCTGGCCCACAGCCATCTGAATTTTGGCTCGTGTTTGTAAAAGACGTCCCTGCTGCCAAGGACTACTCTCTTCTAATGCAGCTTCGAGTACTAACTCCGCCTCAGCGTGTCTTTCCTGCGCTGTCAAAAGCAACGCGAAAAACCTCCAACCCTCTACCCATGCTCCACAGCTGATGTCCAGGAACTGTTTTGCACAATCAAGTGCTCTGCTAAGCTGACGTTGCATAGCATATTCTAAACCTAAATCAAATACTATCCTCGGGTCTTCACTCTCCAAAGCAGCTGCTTCCTGGGCCAAAATTTCCCCATTGAAAATCAGAAACATTGGTGCTGTACAGTGACTTAAAAAGTGCAAAAACTTCCCATTTACTGAAATCATAACACTTCGAACAAAGTCAACGCATTAGCTCAGCTACAAATTTGTATTCAGCTACCAGACGAACACATCAGTTTAGTATACCCAATAGATTTGCACATTCGTAAATGCAAAAAAATATTTGAAAGGAACTCAGGGACGATGAAAAGACAGACAATCAACACCCTACAAAATACTGGGAGCGGCGTTTGATTCAAATCCAACTACTTATGTTTGGTTTTAAAATATAGTGAAATAGAAATATCTGTCCTCAGCTATTACTCAGTTAGGTTCTACTACGCAAACCAAGTAGTGATGCGAAGCATACAAAATTAGCTTCCAGTCATGGTCAAATACTGGATGTTACAAAAGAAGAACAACGCTGACTGATATACCTGTAAAGCTTCCAGAGCTTGATGTTGAAGTTTTCCCCTTTCAGAATCTGATGACGCAAACCGAGCCTGGGTACCAAACGACACACCTAAGATGTGAAGAGCGCGGCTTTTCATGTACATAAGTTCGGGGGACAAATGTTCTAATGCTCTCTGTGCATAACCAACTCCCTCCACCGCAAGGTCTATTCTTGCCGCACAAATGCTCGCAGCCAAAAGCAGGGCAGCAACATCATCTGGCCTCTCCACTGGGCTTAGAGACTTCCGGAGTAGATTAAGAGCCACATCATCCTCCCCTGCTCCACTATAACAAAGAGCCATGTTGTACCAACGGTCTGTCCTAGGCATAGTGCTTGGCAGCAGCTCCTCATATTGGTGAGCTAGCACCTCAGATTGACCATGAACTGAAAGGGCAAAAGACAGGTGATCCAGAATACTGTTATCAAAAACACTTTTAGACATGATATTTCGTCGCAATAGAAGTAGCAGCAGCAGAATGGCCTCTTCTGTATTGTTCTTGGGAAAATATCCACCATCTCTTGAACCAGGAGGAGACTGCGTGGATGATGAGGCATCCACACCTCCATATAACAATAGGATGGCGAACTCCTTCTGCAGTGCTGCGTGTGTGTCCTCGTTAGGACCCCACGTACTGAGCAGTGCCTGGCGATAGGCAGGTACAGCTCGATCATTACGTCCCTCTTGAGCAAGCAGCTGAGGATGCAAAATCGACATCTTGTTCACCAACATGGCTATTTTTTTGTCACCCCAAGTACTCGGCATGCCCTCTGGAAATGCCTCCTCCATCAAGTCAAGTACAACTTTGCACTCATTTGCAGCATCTGCAAAGCACTTATTTTCAGCTTAGCGTAATGTCAACTCCAAAGTCAAGCTATGATCGGAATAGTGAAGCCATTCCAAGGGCCAAATGGAGTCGGAACAAAACTAATGGGATGTCTGAGGGTTTCACCTTCAAGAGCACCAAGCCTCTGAAAACATTTGGCTTTCAGATAGATTGCCTCTATCAACAAACTGGACGCATGCAAGAAGTTGGTCACCGTGCCAGACTTTTGTTGTTTCCCTTTCTTTTGGCTACGTGATGATGTCTTCTCTGCTGATGCAAAGTAACGCATGCTATCAGCAAGCCCACGTAAATGTATTCCATCGAACAATTGTAGAGCACCTTGGAAATTGTCTTTTTGATACTCAATTCTCCCTAGTAAAGCCCGAGCCTCCTGCAAAGTCTCCACAAATCCTAGTCATGTAACATGCAAATAGGGTGGGAGTAAACAGCGACCTTGTGTCGTACAGAGGGAATCAAGCAAGCTATTTGGAATCTGAAAAGAAATCTCACTTTAAAATTGGTTAAAAGACGTGCAAGGCGCCGCTCTGGGAACTGGGGTTTTACCAAACAATACACCATTTATTGCGATAAAACATGAGGATTCCGTGCGAGAAAATAGTGATGTGTTATGGATAGATATACCTCGTTGTTGATGGATAGAGCTTCACGGAGAGCAACTTCAGCTTCCTCAAAACTGCCTTGCTCGAGCTTGGCTTCCCCCTCAAGAAGCTTTCTCGAAAGTTCGCGTGACGCAAGCTCAGGCAGACTCCCACCCTCAGGCATCGCGTCGTTGGATTTACTTTTATTTCTGGAGCACGTGCAACACAACATGGCAGGTGCTTGATGTTCTTTATACTTAACATCTTAGCTCTTTCCACCAACGCTCTTGCACCTCATGAATGGCCATCATGCTTTCCTATCCCAGTAAACCAGATGATCCATTCCATTCTATGATTTCCTACGTTTCCAATCTTCTTTAGGCACGCCTCAGACATTTGCTGCTCATCCCATTTTCATTACAGAGTTCCTTTTTTACCATTTAACCAAAACAAACAAATTCCATAAACTCAAAGCTCTCTACACAATGGCGACCACCCTCTAAGCGCTCTACTCACAAATAAAACACCGAATACCCTAGCCATGCACCTCCTCTGCTGTGGATCTACAAAATCTTGACCATCAAGCAACTGCATTATGTCAAAGAAACAGAGTTCTAGGTTACGCAAAATTCCCTCGATTTCCGCACCCAAACCCCACCGTCTACAACCGAAATTGTGCCATCCAACCGAGACCAAGGAAGATTCAGCAACTCACATCTTCAACTTGCCCCCGCTGGGCCACGCCAAGGACCGCATGCGGACCGTTACTCCCGCAGGATTTAACTCCACCAACACAGAAGCCACCCAAATGTGCAAATGATCCCGCTCATCGCAACAGTCTGAGACTCACCCAAGCTCCCCTCTATTGCACTACAGGGATTCAATCAGAGATAAAACACCAGACGAGGATCCTGAAAGTTGGGGAACATCCGCATGCCCAACTTGCAACGGCAGGGCCCCAACAGCCAGCGTAAGCGTCCAAGCAAGTCCACCGGGCGGGGTCATCAGATCCTCAGGATACCGTGGCTACCGCTCCTCCGCGGGTATAGTAGCCTCTGCAGGTTATCAATTCCCTCTCCACGGTGACAGTCTCTCGTTACCCCATCTACACATTCCCCCCAAAAATAACATATCGTTGCAAGGAAATATTCCGCTCACTCTACAATAATCTGGCACTGTAATGTCCATCAATCTGCCATTGCGTTTGAAAATTTTGGCTTGATTACGGGGTATAATGCTGGAACGCAGATGGTGCGACGGGGCACTACGGTGTTGACCTCTCAGCCCCACGCTCAAGGCTTGACCCCGTTTCCGCTTCGAAGCTTTCGTGTGAGTGAAGAAGCCTAACGTAACCCATATGGTTGCTTACCAGGTTCTTGGGTTTCCTGACATTTCAAGCTCTGAGAAGTCGATTGCTGGATTTTCCTTTGTGGTTGTGCGATCGGCTCCTTGCGAATCGATTTCCTGAAGTACTCTTTCTCTTTATGCCAGTGTTTGAAAAATATTTACCAGGTGATACTAACTTTAGTCTCTGTCTCGATGAATTAGTACCTACTCTGACAGTATCGTATTATAATTGATAAAGGAAGGAATTGGAGCATGAAGTGACAGTACCAGGAGCACTTAGTTTCGTGCAGTTGGGCGCAAGTAGGACATGCTATAGCCTTTGTAACTACGTCAACATTCAAGATGTGCAGACGAGGCGCTGTCGGTGACAAGCTAGCAACGTATAAGCAGATGTAAGAACAGTAGTGATGGTTATCTCTTTCTATATATTTTTCTTTCATGCATTCCAGGCACTGGTTACTGCTCGCACCCACTGTTCTCAATTTATTCATGCTGATGAGAATTAAGTTGACCTAACTTTACCTTGCGGCCTCGTTGACATTCGAATCAAAGTAACTGACGCGTAATATGTAATGTGTAAAAGTTCCAGTTGCTGCTGCGTTTTAGATATGCGTCTAAATCTAATGTTCCGAAAGCTGAGGGTGAGGAGTGATAAGGTTTGGTTAGAATCGACCACGGCGGATAGGGCTGGAATTGAAACCTGAACGCAAACGAAGTCTAACATATAATGTCTACCGTATCACATCGATATGGCACCACTAGCGTCACTGGTTCGACGAGGGCCATATCATTCTGTTGTTTGGTCGGAGCTTGTAAGCTGCTAACAGATCTCTTGCTCCTTTACACTCGAGTCCGTATGGGTAGTTTTGCCGACAGCATTTTCAACTATCGAGCGATACTCGGAGCAGTTCAAAATGTGAATTTCTTGTTTTGGTTTACGTGCAGGAATGCTGAGACTATCGTTAAGCCATGATGATCAGAAAGAAGGTATTCTTCGTTGCAGCAATTGCTGTCAGTACCCTATGGTTGCTGTTTCTTTTCTCCAGCTTCGGCTCACCGATTTGGGGTCAGAACTTGAGTTCTTATGGAGGCCAGCGATCACACGAAGACAATGAGGGGCTGGTAAGACTGAGTTTCTTGTTAGAATGTTAACTTTGGTAGTTTTGGGTTTAACAGTCGACGATCTGTATGAATCTGTACAATACTTTTTCCTTACGAGTGACAAGGTTTGAGCGATTGCATGTGGTTGACAGGGTGCATCAAACCGATGGATATCCACGCAGCCATTGGAGGTGCTCACAGAAATTCCTCAATCATCAGACGAGGTAGCGGGATCTGATTTATTACGCACTACGTTGCCCAGTGTCTTGATTCTCTCCCCAATGAAACAAGTGAAAGATCACATTAGCAGATACTTCACCCTTCTCCACTCGCTTTCCTACCCCAAAAACTCAATCTCGCTAGGGTTTCTAATCTCCGACAGTCCGGACGGATCCTATGAATGCGTCCGCGACCACTTCGTAGAGCGCAAGCTAACAATCACGAATCATACCGAGAAGTACCGCGACGTAACCTTGATACATCAAAACTTCAAATATTATCCGGGAAATAATTGGCTGGACACTCACGCCATGCGCTATCAGATTCAACGACGCAGGGTGTTAGCCAAGAGTCGAAACTACCTTTTGTTCTCGGCACTACGACCTCACCATGACTGGGTGCTCTGGATAGACTCGGACATCTCAGAGTACTCACCCTCTTTGATTGAGGATCTTTTCGTATTCACTGGTCCAGACAAGCACATCATCGTCCCGAACAGTTTCTGGAGAGATGAGAAGGGCGAGGAACATCCCTACGATCGCAATAGCTGGCGAGAAACTGAGGAGTCCACAAAATTTTTGGAGAAGACACAAGAAGTGGTGGTGTTTGAAGGTTACCCGGCCTACTCAACTGGGCGAATCAGTCTAGGCAATCTCCGAGGAAGTAACGAGAGTATAGTGAAATTGGATTCTGTTGGTGGCACCGTCTTGCTGGTTCGCGCGCGCTTGCACCGAGAGGGGCTTGTCTTTATGCCCGTCCCTTTCCAGAAAGCCATCGAAACAGAAGCGCTTGGGAAGCTAGCGCTCGCTTTAGGTTATCAGCCATGGGGTCTTCCTAATTACATCACTTTGCACTGATCTTGCTTCTGAAATTTCGCCATTTCAAAGATCCACCGTTAGACTGAACATCTCGACTCCAAACGCATGAACTCTTTCATAATCAAACGTTCAAAGAGCCCTCCCGAGTCTTGTTCTTCTCTAGATCATTCACTGATTGTCATCTAAGACAGAGTCTTACTAGTCTGCCCAGACCCGAGCTGGTGATGTGTAAATTTCTAATTGGTAAAGCAGCGACCTAATTTGCATCAATCCTTTAAAAATATAATGTGTGATTCATTCATATCCAGATAATTGCTTTCATTACTAATTTCCCGAAAGAGAATTGAAATCAGTAAACAGTCAATCATTTAAGCACCGAAGGCACCACCTCAGACTGTCGTCATAGTTTCCGTGTGCATTTCAGTTTGTTTCATCACTTACCTGAGGAAACCCTAGAGTTTCCGAAGTGGACATTAGAAGTTTAGTAAATTATTATTTTAAAGTAAAAATGGAGGATGAGTAACTCCCCTACCGACATCAAAAGTTGGGGCGTTCCGTATGCGGAAGATGCTTGTGCTGCAGGCAGACGGCACAGGCACATGAGTCCGTGATTCTGTAAGGAATTTGTTCCTTTTATAGAGAACCGGGAAAAACATCGATCAACAAAGTGCCGCGACTGACTGCTTCGTTGAGTTCCGGGCGGGCTCCACTTAACCGTCTTGATGGAGTCCCCAACGAGACGATGTGTAAACTTAGCAGAGTATGTGTTGGTTTGAAATGTGATGGGATGCAAGGATAACGTACGAGTTTTTTGAGAACGGTCGTGCATTTGGATGCGTCGTGGTTGTGAAGATGGGAGGGTGATGCTGGATGGAGGTGGAGACTGGTGTTAGTTGTTGAGGTAGGTTTTGTGTCTGATAATCGATGATAGAGGTTACTAGATTGAGTATTCGGGTGTAAGTGTTAAGTGGAGCGGTTTAGCGATGGTGGCGGATGGATCCGCCAAACAGCGGACACGGCCGGAGTGGTTGCAGCAGTATGAATTGGTGGGGAAGATTGGGGAAGGAACGTATGGACTGGTTTATCTCGCGAAGAGCAAAGAGCCGGCGCATAGGTGGGTTTATGGTTGTTGGGTACTGTGTAGGTTCGTTCTCAGCTTTGTGGGACATCTATAGGAGCAGAGGAATTGATTGGTTGTAAGGATGGCTTGAAATTCCCTGGGCGCAAGGTCGTGCATGCCGCGTCAATAACTCATTTAGGGTGTTTGCGTCATGTGTGTGATCCGTGTTTTGTGAGTTTGTTACATTGTTGTCTCTTGGTGCAAATAGCAGGGGCACTAAAATTGCGATTAAGAAGTTCAAGCAGTCTAAAGAGGGCGATGGCGTTTCCCCGACAGCAATCCGGGAGATTATGCTGTTGCGGGAATGCATACACGAGAACATTGTGAAGCTTGTGAATGTCCACATCAACCATGGCGATATGTCGTTGTACCTGGCGTTCGACTACGCTGAGCATGACCTGTACGAAATAATTCGACACCATCGGGAGAAGATAACCTGCAGTATCAACCCGTACACGGTGAAATCTCTGCTTTGGCAGATTCTCAATGGCTTGAACTACCTTCATAGCAACTGGATTATCCACCGTGATTTGAAACCCTCCAATATTCTGGTAATGGGAGAAGGCGAAGAGCAAGGAGTAGTGAAGATCGGGGACTTTGGCCTGGCTCGCATCTTTCAGGCGCCGTTGCGGTCCTTGAGTGATAATGGTGTGGTGGTTACCATCTGGTATAGGGCTCCAGAGCTGCTACTCGGAAGCAAGCATTACACAAGCGCCGTCGATATGTGGGCCGTTGGGTGTATCTTTGCGGAGCTTCTCACTCTCAAACCCCTCTTTCAGGTTTTTCCTATTCAACTTCGTCTCTTGCCTGCAAGAAACCCTGTAACAGATTGCATGGTAGCTTTTGCTTCGAAAACTGAGAGAAACCTCACGTGACGCAGGAAAGCTCGTCTTTGTGATTTCCAGACATCCGGTTTTCACTCATATTTCGCTATCAAATTAGTTGGTGATCATGTAATTTTTCGTTTCAGGGAATTGAAGACAAAAGCAGTCCCAGTCCGTTCCAGTTGGATCAGTTGGACAAGATCTTCAAAGTCCTTGGCAATCCTACTGCGGATAAGTGGCCGACACTCACCACGCTACCACATTGGGCGCAAAACCGCCAATCTATCCAATCTCGGAAGTATGACAACCCAGGCTTTTATAGCATTGTACAGTTGCCACCAAAGAGTCCAGGGTTTGATTTGTTGTCGAAAATGCTGGAGTACGATCCCATTAAACGGATCACAGCGGCGCAAGCATTAGAGCATGAGTATTTTCGAAATGATCCTATTCCAGGGCGCAATTCTCTCGTTCCAGCAAATTCAGCGGACAAGGTAATACGAATTTGTAACATTCTTCTTTCTAATGTACTGTTATGCACTTTTAAGGTGTTTCGGACAGCTTTTTCGAGTAAGGTAATGGTTTTGCCCCTCCCTCCAACTTTGAAGTTTCGAGCCTGCTCTAATGTTTCTTAGTGTATAGTTGTCAATATTAGCCCAACAATTTGAACCGTAACATCAAAGATGTTTTGTTTGACTGAATGTTTAGGACGGCATAACAACCTTGGTCAGCTTTTCTTCCTCGTCCTAGAACAGTTGAAAGAAAGCTTAATAAGGAAACCCTCAATGCTTTCCCTCAGCCTTACCCTTTGCTCTTCTTAAAGGACTTGTCTCAAGTTCTTTGATCCTACCGTTTGGATTCTAGTGTGTCAAGCAGGAGTGATTGTTAATAGGGTTGAAATTGGTCGAAATCTTCTCAATCTTTGAGAACTTTGGTTGGTTCTCCTTCTGAAACGACTCGGTATCTCTGAGCGTGCTCTTCTGGTCTTCCATGTTCAGCACGGGAGATTTTCGGAGGAACACTAGCAAATTTGGAGCTTACAAGTAGGACGTATCTGATATAGAACTAGAAGTACTGGGTGATCACATATGCAGTATTAGACTACCCATTTTCATCGCTTGTTTTTCTCGCGCTGCAACTTTCTGGTGATCACAAACTTATTATTATGGATTTTTGTCAGGTAGTGCCTTATCCTCAGCGCCCCGTGGATTATTCAACAGACTTTGATGGCTCAACTGCCCCACCTCCTTCACAGATGCCTAACTCCTCAAACATGTCAGGGAGTTCAAACCAACTGCACCAGTCTATGAACGTCAATATGCAACAACAGCACCGGATTCAAAACTCTAGCACCCTGAGTGTCAATCAACCTGTTGGAATGCATGGTACGAACAGTAGCGGCAATATGTATATTCAGAGAGGTAATGCAACTGTGCCCCAGCAGCAACCGCAGCAGCAGCAGCAGGGGATCAGAAGAAAGGACCAGACCAACGTGGGCTACCCTGGTCATTACCAGCCTCCTAATAAGTCAAGGCGAATTTGAAACAAGATGGAGACGTGTTGCCTCTCTTTCATTGTAGATCGATGTCATTTTTCTCTTGATTAGCAGTTACTGTCTCAAATCTAATGACGCTCGGTGTATATACGCACTTACAAGAGATGCCCAGGGTTGTGCTGAGCAGCCGGTGTATTCATTCATTGAAGGATTACGTTTTGTCGCTTTGATGACAGGTGTAATCTATCATGCTCACTTCCATTCCCCACATTTGATGGGAAGATTCCGTAGGCTCTTCAGAATTATGTTCGCTATATTGATCAGAAAGAATGCTCCAGACTACATGCAGGAGATTTGTCGTTTGTCAGAAGAACATTTTTAGATTCTAAATGTTCGACGTCGAAGTTGGAGACAATGAAGTGAATCCATCATGCATTTTGTGCATGATTCTGTGAAAAACTTGGTGAGGGTGTATCAATCGACTTGATATGCTGGAAACGGAGGCGGAGCTAGTAAATTGGAATGAATGTCATTTAATTGGATCAAAACTCAATTTTTAGAAACTTGGGATTTATTTAATCTTGGCCGTATGAGTTCAGAAAGAATCGCAACTAGATCGCTTGCATCGTGGGCAGCTCCTGTCTGACTGCAGTGTGCGCATTTGATCGCTTCTGATTTTAACCTCCCTGTTCCAGCATCGCTTACACCAAGTGCAAGGCAACATGAATTCTGCCACTGGGAATTCCTTTACTGTGGGTCACCCTCACACTCGCTATCTGTTGTCAGGTTTCTGCATAATTTCTGGTAGAGAGGAAAACTTGCTTTATAAAATGAAGCTTTTTTGTATACAAAAACAGATATTTGTTGTTAATTTGACCTCAGTGATTTTAGCGTCACTTTTTTAACAACAGAGTATATTGTTGTGGTGGCAGTAGCAATACCATAGATTTATATATTTAGTTACTATTGTGGATATTGTGCATATGTAATAGTTTGTAACATAAAAATATTTAAGTGTATTAGACATAATTTAAAATTCCAAACATTCTAGTTTCAATATTGTGTTTGGATTGCCAACATTTATATCCACAAACTTAATTACAAAGCTGACCAAGGATCCTACATTTTTTTGATGTTTTTTTTTAAATATAAATTTAAAAAATTTAATACATTTTTTAACACAAATATAAAATTATTTCATTCTATTGATATTTTTTGATTTTTTAATATATATACATTCAATTCTAAAATCACAAACAAATTTTTAAGTAATTTTTTTTGTAATATATTTGTTATCAATCTGTTACAAATTTTTATATTATTTCTTTGTCATAACTTAATGTAATGTATTTTGATTCGTTTTTTTTTTTATTTTTTTGCTACAATTTAAGAAGTATAGTATTAATTTATGGATTAATAAGAAATGGTGTTTTAAAAAAATTAAAATTAAAAAAAAATTAAAAACTTATTATACATATTTATAATAATTGATGCAATTTCTACTCAATACAAAATTTATAGAATAAAAACCTAAACTCCAATGATATATGAGTTTTATTAATTTATCATTACAATATTTTTAATATTTGCAACATATATATGTATATATCTTCTTCTTCTTCTTTTTTCTTGTAACACAAAATATCACTTTGCAAGTTCTTACTAAAGGTAAATAGGATTTAAAGAAATATATATAGGATATTACTAATGCCACCACAATTTTTGCTACTACCACCATAACTCCCCTCCCACTTAATGCATAGTCCTCCACAATCTTGTACACTCTTCTCAAGTGCTCTTCTTATACGCTCCTCTTGTACACAACACATTCACTGCTTTCTCCACAACTTTTTGTGCAACATTTTTTTTTCATGGAGCTTGACACTACTAGCACCTTTGCAAGCCATGACACTTTAATTGCCTAGATGCAAAAGGCAAGCCTTGCTACAAGTTATGCAATTGTAATAAAACATTTCAATGCCTTCCATAATCGCCTTGAGTTAGGCTATGATTGTAGCAGATATTACATGATGGCAAGTTGTGGTGGCAATAGCAATATCCTATTTATATTATATATATCAAGTTCTAATTACTTCAACACAAAATTACAAAAATAAATAATCTTCTTTTTAAAGTATGATTTGTTGTAATTGTTATTCATTAAACTTATTTCTTACAAGTTTAAATTAACTATACAAGAAAATTATAATAAATAAATAAAGTTATATATAAATATTATTTTAAGTAATAATTAAATATAATATCATTTTAAAAAGATTAATATCTTATTAATTTTAATTATTATATATTAATTTTATATATAAATATTTTTTATTAAAAATTAAATAATATTTATAAATTAATCAATTATATATATGTATGTATATATATAGATATAGATATAGGAATATTAGAATTTAATGTCTTTATTATATTACATTAAATTATAATAACCTCTTTTAGTATTTTTTTGTTTGTATATTATACACAATTATCATTTGATTTTATAAATCATATATATTTATATTTATATTTAACATAAAAATTAAAATTATAGCTTTCAAGAATTTATAATTTAATGACATACAATACAATTTATAATTTATAATTTAGTTGCATGCTGATAATTTGATAATTCTTTGATATTTTCTATAATAAAATTTGTTAAAAATAAAATAGACAAAACAAAAATAAATATCTTGTAAGACTTATACTTTTAACGAAAATGAAGACTGAAATATTACTTATATAATTTGATTGACTTCTTGAATTTCTAAAATATTAAATCAAAAAAAATAATAATTAAGATGAAATAAAATGAAAAAGTGGTAAATAACATAATATCATATTAGTAGATTTTTATTATTATTTATTGAGAATATTCTTGAATATAATTTGGAAATTAAATAAAACATTTTTAATCTCAGATTTTATGTTATTGCAAAGTGTGTGTGTATATATATATATATATATATATATACACACAATCTTTTAAAATAATTATTTAATAGTTAAAAATACATATATCTATTAATATTTTGAATTTTTATGTTTAATTATAAGGTTTATTTAAAATGCATATTTGAGTCTAATTAATGATATCAGCAAAGTTATCATTTGCTACTAAAAAATTATGTTTTCTTAATTCTTAAAATCTTTAAAATTGTATAATCAATATTTATTATTTTAAATTTTAAAGAATTATTTAATTAATTATCTTTGGAAGAACTTGGAAATTTTTATGAAGACATTTTAGTACTTGCTAATAATACACAGAAGCTTATGATATGCAACACCGTAGGGAATCATTTCAACAGTGAGTTCTATTTTTCAGTAAGTACATTATGCACTAAGTGGTTGGTGAGTGGTCACATTAGGAAGGATTTACTGTCAATTATTACTTGAGATCGGTTCTTGGTATATTGAGAGTCAGATGTATGGCTCAATTTCAAGTAGTTGCATACAAATTGTTTATAAAAGCCTGCATGAAATTCATTTTCTTACAAGACATTATTGCAAAGTTTATTCACATTTTTTTTTTCTTTTGCGTGGATGAGAATGTTTCTAATGAATTTCACTTCACAGGAAAAATATTTTGGTTGCTATTGTGGGAGACCACAAGCTCCCAACTATCACCAGCAGTGAAGATCTGCAGTTAATTCTCGTGGAGTTGGACGCTCTGCCAGTGAGCTCAATGCAGTTGCATTTTCTGTTCTTCATACTCTTGGAGGTAAATGATTAAAAGTAGTTTTACCCACGATTCTTCACTGTTTTTCCTGTTAAGGTCTGTCTTGGCTTAGTTGAATGCTTAAGGGCCTCAACTAATGTTGATTAAGCATTGTAGTAGGTTGTGGAAGTGCTGTAGACTCCCAAGCTGAGAATGATACAATGCTGGAGAGGGGAATACTCACAATTGAGATCCTTGTAGGAGCCTAGCTACATTCTAGATAGGTAGGACCTGCATCAGAAACCAGTTTTGGTGCCTGCATCCCACCGAAAATATATTTGTATACTTGAACAACGTCCTTCCTTCTCTCGGATTTCACATGATAAGGTCGATTCTTTACTGTGATATATAGGTTTACAGGACGCATTTGGAGCTGCATTTGTTTTAGAAATGGAATGTGTGTGTACTGCACATAAATTCTGTTGGAGTTTTTAATGAATGGTCCATTTCGCATTCTGATAAATTACTGGATCACTTGTTCAATCTGCAGGTCCTGGCGTTTTATTGCACCACACCTGCAAGGAATTTACAAGTGACGCTTCTAACTTGTCATCTAGACATTCCGAGGCGTAGAACTCCTTGTGCCGCAAGACATGGGGAGACTCGAATGCGGTGGAAAATCTTCAGCTGCAGCCAATAATCACGAGAGCCATGCAAGGAGATGGGAGTTTCAATTATGAAAGGAGATAAGGACCCACGTCGAAGACTGGTAGCGCAATCGCTAGCCGACATGTGGCTTACAATTGGAACCAGCTCTAGATCCTTGGAGACGGATAAGAGCCCTATGGCCCTCATCTGAGAGTGCGAGAAAGGGAAGCTAGTGCGAGCGGGAACATTTGCGTAGCAATTCACAAGCCATAAGCTACGCCAACAAGCTGATGCTTCAGCTATGGCGTCGTCTCTCGCATGCCGATGCCCTTGCGGGATGAACCCAGCGTTATCCGCAGCCTCTGCAACGCCTTCTCTAACGACCTCTCTCTTGCCACAATTGGGAGCAAATTTCGGCAAGAATGGACTGAGATTGACGAGCGGAGCAGGAAGAGGGAACAGCTCTTCGTTAGTAGTGCGCGCTGTGGAGCTCGACCAGGATACTTTAGTGGCAATCAGTGTCGGCGTTGCTGGTTTAGCAGTCGGTGTCGGGGTGCCGATCTTCTATGAGTCGCAAGTGAAAAGCTCTGAGACTCGTGAGAATGACCAGCCTTGTTTCCCGTGCAAGGGGACCGGCTCCCAGGTCTGCCGTTTCTGTGTTGGCGCGGGTAACATCACGGTGGAGCTCGGTGGGGGTGAGCGAGAAGTCTCGAAGTGCATCAATTGCGAGGGATCTGGTGCGTTGACGTGCACTACCTGCCAGGGCAATGGCATTCAGCCCCGGTACCTTGACCGCCGAGAGTTCAAGGACGATGATTAGAGTAGAGTTCGCGAAACGGCGACGCTTGTATCATGCGTGAGTGATTGGAACTAGTCAGCCAAGATGTCCAAGAGGAAATGGATTGCTGTGAATTGTAATGGCTCGCACTTGTTCAGGGTCGAGTCTCTGGCATGTGGAGTCTGGGATTGCAGGCTCTTGGCCATACCTTTTGATTTGTCTCGCTCCATTTGTAAAATTTATGGAGCTCACACAATCAGGAGAGATCTGAAATGAAAATAATAAACCCTGCACAGGAATGTTTCCCTGGTAGAAGGTGTTGATGAGGCTCATCTGTGTAAGAATGCAGCATTCAAGCTTACACTGTCCAAATATCCTTCACCCAACAACAATTCAGATAGTTGGCGATGAGAGTAAACAAAATCTCCTGTTCCCAAACAACAAAGTATCATCTCGATGAATCTTGATTGACTGTGTAGTTTGATCACTTGGTGATAGATTTCGAAGTGTGGTTCAACATTCGGTCGGATTGTACAGCTTCTCTGAACCTCCAGTTTCGGCATGGAATTGCCATAGTGTGCATTTCATTTTTATGTACAGAAAGATAGTGGTGAGTGACCCACATAATAACCAGCGCTCATCCTTTGGCACATGTATCATCTGACCCTTAGTTAGATTTATTGCATTTCTCCCCTAAATGATTGGACTTTATCACCCAGTATTCAAAGCATGAACCCAACGAGGAAATCATGGACCCAATTCCCTCGTGATGTTGAACGTTCAGCTTGCCAATTGGCTTGGATATGGGCAGAAGTAGATGAATAGAGGTTTTGCCGGATGTGCACTATCTTTTATTTATGCAATTGTTTCCTTGTGACTGGTTTCAAACACTAGTACATTTCATGTGAAAGAACCGATAGTTGGAATATGAAATATGAAAACAAAAAACTTGTGGTCAAATGATTTATCAACCGAGTGTGACTTATCCTGGAATTTGAATCACCAAGTTATGCATCTTCAGTATCTCAAGTGGTTTGTTGAGACATTATTCATTGGTTGTGCACTAGTCTAAATTTTGTCAATTTTGAAACCAAAAGATTTTTTTTTTTGACGAACTTGATGTATATTGTATGAATTTTTGGTATAGATGCATAATACGGTGAAATTTGTGTAGTATTCAACAAAATTTGTGTTTTGCAACAAACAAAATTTTGGAGTTTGTGCATGATTTACAATTTTGAAAAGTGGTTGTTGATATTATGGAGATTGATATTGTGCTAGAAGAAAATATTTTACAAATTAAAATATAAAGCCTAGACATTTACACTAAATATATTTTATCATTATTTAGTGATTCAATCTATTGAATTTTTTGATTGTATTCAGCAATTGTTTTTTTAGTTTCTTTTAATATATATATATATATATATATATATATAAATAAAGAGCATTATTACATATTGAAAACAAAAAAATAACCTAGATTACCATTTGAATACATAGTCATGAATAAATAATGTGCAAATTGATATTTATTAATTTAAACCATCAACACAAAGTAGATAAATAAATTATATTAATAAAAAAATTAAAAATTAAAAAAAACCATATATTTCTAAAGCAAATATCCTTACTAAAAATCATAAATTTTTCTAAATCATATCAACAAATATATAGAATATACTAAAATAAAGTAATATATTATAATTATAATTATTTATTCTTAATATATATGTATAGATATACATATTTATATACATACATATTTAAATATATAAAATTTAATCTAAAATAATAATAATAAATTTATAAGTATATATAAATTTGATAAAAACTAAATTTATGGATTACAAAAAATAATTATAAGAATGCTTATGGATTTTGTAACAAGAATTTTAATATAAATATTAATAGTATAATTATTCTAATAAAAAATAATACTAATAGTAAAAATTTATTCTTCACAAGGACAAAAAATAACATCGTATCTACTTTTATCATAAAAATTTGTAAGATTCTATTTTTTTACTAAGTCTTAAAAATAAATAAAAAAATAAAAATGAAACTTTATTTGAAGATAATATTTTTTTATTTATATAAATTCTTTTAATTTTATCTTTTAATTTTTTTCTAAAGAGCACATTTTTTATTCTTGAAATTATAGAAATATTTCTTTTTTAGGAGATTTTTTAATATAATGGTTATATATAGGAAATAATTTATAAGAAATATTTCTTGTGTCATAGAACGTATCCTATTATGTATAAGACTTTTATTTCTCTTTATTTTCTCTATTTACTTTAAATAAGATTATATTTGAAGAATTAATTTTAGTAATCTTTTTTCTCTCTCTATATATATTAACTCAAAAGTTACTTTCAAAAATTGATGTGAATTGTCTTTATTAGATATCATTGATTATATATCAAGCTAGTTACAAATTTTTTGAATTAAAATTCGTAATAGGTACATATGTTGGATGACCCAAAAATCTTTTTTTAAACTATAATATTATTTTTTATATGAAATATATGAAAAATCCTCAAAAATAAAATCAAGAAGTTTAAATATTCGTTCATTTATATAAATGTTCAATAAATTTATTTTTAAAAAATATTATAATATTATTCATAAAAAATCACTATAAATTTTTTTAATTTGATATGAAATTCTTAAGAATTTTACTTTAATAACTTTATAAGAAAATTTAAAGGTGCATTAAAAATATTTATTTTGCATTATAAGTTCTAAATATATATATATATATATATATATAAGTAATAATTCATATCAAGATAAATTTATTACATATTTCATAATAAAAAAATAATGTAAAATATATATATATATATATATATATATATTTAAAAAAAATTTAATTCTTATAATTTTTTTCTTGTCAAAATCACAAACCTCTATGTTTATTTAGAATATTTTAAAACTAAACTAAATCCTTTTGAAGTATCTTAATCAATGTTACGAACCTTCTTTTAGAAAGATTAAAAGCTCAAGAGTGTTTAAAGATTAAGATATGTTTAAAAATTAAATTATTCTAGAAAAAATCAAGGTAAATCTAAATTCAAGATATATATATATATATATATATATATATTTATATGTGTACACATATATATGGTGAAAAAATAGCTTTTGTGTTTGATTTTATGAGTTGCTTTCTTGAGTCTTGTTTTTCTTATTACTTTGAGTCTTCTTGTACCTTGACAATTAATAATTGGTTATTGTAGTATAAACTAATCTGTCATGTCTTGCTGATAATTCTTTATATTTTTTGCAAAAAGCTATTTGTTAATGGTTGAAATATCAAGTTTATTTCTTTAATATCTTTGCATCTTAAATAAATAAATAAATATGGATCTTTACAAATATATTTTGATTATTATAATTATATTTTATAAAGTATTACTAACATTGATATTAAAAATTTTGGACCAACTTTTATATAATATATTTATGAAAGAATAGATATTTAAATTATATATGAATATAGTAGGTGGTTATTATGCATAATATATAAGACCTATTTTTAATAATTTAAATTTTTCTAAATTTTACACTAAATTAAATCTTATAAAATTTAATAATTTAATTTCTTATATTAAAAAAATTATAATTAAAAGACTTGGTGTATAAAAGGTAAATATGAAATATGTATTTTCACCTTCAATATGTCAATGGAAGGATTGAAAATAGTTGTAGGTACCATAATATACAATTTTTTGTTTGATTAAGATCTAAAAATATTATTAATATACACTCTTTCAAAACAAATGCAATGGTGAATCAAGCACAATTTTACATTGTGCAAGTAGGCACTATTACATTACTTCTTATAGTTTTTTTTTCTAGAGTTTTTATATATGATAATTTACTATTATCTAAGATAGTATATTGGTAATAGATACCAAACTATGCTTTTAATATAATTAATATGTGAAAAATTGCAATGTATATGCTTTAAGTATAGTATTTTATGAGACAATCAATCTAATTTGGAATGAAGATAATATGTTGGACCACTAGATCTACAATCTTATCAATATCAACCACAAATTCTAAATAAGTTAGTGAGAAAAAATATATATAAATTAAACTAAGCAATAATGGTGTAAGAATTTGAGAAGGATTATTTACAAAAGACTTATACTTATTTTTTACAAGATATAATAAAATAGATTCTTTATAACAACCCAAAAAAAACAAAAAAAAACAAAAAAAAACAAAACAAAAAACAACAACAATATTTTTTAAAAGTATAAAAAATCTTCGATACAACCAATTCTTTATGATTTGAACATTTGAAGCCTATTTTTACATAAGTTATTTGATGTCATTACAATAAGATTAATAATAACGATATTGATAGGAATTGAGTTGAATAAATAATTTTATATAAACAATAATCTAATGATTAAATAATTAGTCATAAAATACATACAAAAACTTTAAATTTAACATCTACTTTTATTGTCACAAAAAGTAACAATGATTTCATCTGGAATTCTACAACAAGACATCATATGAATTGGTGCACAATTATTGTTCAAAGACAAGTGGATTTACTTATAATTTCATAGCTTTGTTATGGCAGAAATAAACATCAACTTCAAGACAACCAAAGTCTGCCATTCAAGGAACTTGTCATGATTGGTGATGATAACACTATTCAAAGACCCCATGTATATGAAATTGAGAAGCCAATAACTTTTTTAAAACATATACCTAATTGCATAATTAATCTACTTCAAAATAACGCAACATACTGTTCCGGCAAAAAATTTGAATTGCTCAATGTGTGATGACTACTGTCATAGCAACAATCATGTTGTGGAATTCACTTTGCATACATCAGCTCACTGCTCTTTGATAGTCCTCGCATATGACAGCATTCCACTATGTTATGAAATAGCAGTATTAATAATCCTTTAGGTATGTTCCACATTGCAGAAGCACTCTTCTGATGAGGCATGACATCTCTGGTAACAAAATAGTTGAATGCAGAGGAAAGCGGTCAGACTTTCAAACAGATCACTCTTCAACACTGGATAACATTCACCAACGTCAAATTATGAGGACGAAGAGGCTAATTTTTAAAGATGAATTGGTCTTGAGCAATATTAGCACATGCAAGACGCACACAATCATCACTAGCACTGCCAGGCATATCTCCCCACCCAAACTTTAAGTATCAAATCTCAAATAGTAACACAGATACTACGACATGACTTAACAGGAGTAGACATGCGACACTTCCACTGACGCGTTGGACTTGCTGATGAATTATCCACGATACAACTACGTCACAGCCAGCTTCCACAATTCTAAAAGGCTACGTAACGCTGCTTACTACCCTTGAAGTGAAATTCTTTTGAGTCACCTAACTCCTGGTTCATAATTTAACTTCACACTTGGCATCACTCAACTGCATTTAAATTGGTTTTCCACCCTTCTGCCAAATAAAAGACAATAAGGTGTTAGATAAATTCTCCATATGTAAAACTAGAACTCCAATTACAGCTTCAGTTCATCAAAGATCCAATTATTATCTCACTGTCTAAATACGGCTTGTCCTCTCCTGACTCGAATTAAATAAATTAAAGCTTTCACGAAAATCCGACTCTGACAACATTGCATTTGCAAACACTACAGCGTCTCAAAGTAGACACTGAATGTGTATGAGTGTTTATGATTTACTTACCTTAATACAAACATATACATAATGCAAGTCAGAATCTTCAAGGTTGAATGTAGGACCCACTGTCATGTCTCCCCCAAGAAGTACGGGTTCAGTGATGGGTCCAGAGGTACCTTCGTGCGCCCGCTTCGAACCAGGTCTTGCTGCGTCGACATCAATCATGATCCGCAAGAAGTGTGAATCAATGCTTTATAAATAAACATGACTAACAAACATAATGCCAATATACAAGCTCCTTCAACTGTATTTTGACTTCACGAAATCGACCAATGTATATCTGTAGGAATCATATTGTACTTTTCTCTGCACTTTTATCTATCTCTGCATTTTTTCTGAAAGAAATTACCTAAGTATTATTTTCTGCATCTTGATTAGAGAACTATATATTAACTTTTCGTTCCCTCTCTCTGCCTTTATTCAATAAAATTACGAGTGCAGTAAAGAAAGGGTACTCCACATACGTATTACATGCAGTCTGATCTCCCAAGGAGCTACCTCGGACTTCAGATGCGGTATCCGCACACGAGGATCACCATATGTAATCTGCTTAAGGGGAACCAAGTCAAAGATAAAGTATAACGCACTGACAGATGCAACTTGGTGCGCACAACTTCCACAGGAAGTTGCCCTATGTAAAAATAATGCATTGATACAGTCAAACTCTTTAAATCAAACAATGCAAAGCGATCTAACCCACAGAGAAGAAGGAAAAAAGTAAAGAAAAGAAAAGAAGAAAAAACTCACAAGCATGTAAATACCTCCAGGCTTCAACACCCTGCACCCACACGGATCCATTGTAATCCAAATATCGGAAGCCGAGAAACCCTCACACTTGCCTCAAATTTGTGTCATACATAAAGTCAAAATTTGTACATACCCAAATTTCAAATAATACAAAAAATCAAAAGAAGAAAGAACATTTAGTTTCTCCTCTGAACACATTCAATGCAAACTTGGGGGTCGTAAACTGCACATAATGGGACCATGCAACCCAACTGCTGTGTCAGATCACATATAAACTAAGAAACGAATATGCCTAAGCAAGAAATGATTCGACTGATAACCTGAAAATTTCCCTAATCATTGATGCAGCACTTGTTGGTGCGCTAGATCCGCACTGTCATCATCCACCACAATCCACCATCGAGGCAGCACATGATATTAGATGGCATGCAAGTCAAAAACGGGAATGCTGTAAGATATAAAATAGCAACAAGTTGAACTTACTGACTCCACAATGGCTGATAGATTGTGCATAAGAATTAAGTTGTACGCCCAGTCTTTCCACTATCATAAAATCTAAATCGTTAAATGTCGATGTGTACGGATATCAAGAGAAATTGATGATTACCATCAATGAGTCGAACATGCCTGCAAATGTTACCAAGAAAACATCGTCAAACCCCACTGGTGACACCAGACTGACATTCAACAATTCTAAAGCTGTTGAATAAAATTAATCAGTTGAAATTGTAAGAGTTCCAGAGCATAGTACACGATACAGAAGAGAGACTGGCATGAGCAAGCACGCACCCTTATCAAGGATAGAATCAAATTCTTCATCCTTGAAACCTAGTGATCGAACATCCATCCGCTGGTCTGAAGTCACAAGAACCAAACGTGCAACAAATGAGCGCCCTCGTAAACTGCATCATCTCTTAGAACGAACATATTAAAATGATACAGCTCCCTTGAGCATGGGAAAACTTTCCACTTGCCTGATCTTATGTCACAAGCTAAACAACAGTACTTATGAAAATCCAAAGGTGCCGTATCAGGTCACTACAAAGCAACAACACTCGGAACACAAGTTCAGAAGGTAGAATCGAAAATTACATTGAAGTTGTGGCACATCCTTGTACTTCTCTATCATTGCGTCAATCACAACCTGAGAGATGTCGATATTTATAATAGTTTGATAGCCGTCGTTTACCATGTCCTCTGATATGACTGTTCCCACAACCACAAAGCTAAAACCTGCCTATGAGAACCTTTAAAAATAAAACAAATCCGAGACCAGCTAAATTCGTGATCCGGCATCGCTTAGTAAGGAAGCAATTTACCCTCAAGACACTTCGGAATATGGATGCTCCTGAAATAAATACTAGCAAATTCTTGAGTACACAGAAAAACTAGCCACAACAAGACAACTTCAGCACCATACCACATTACCAACTTGCACTAGAAAGTCTTCACAGAGAGAACAAGTAGCTAGGGTCGACACAAACCTGCATTTCCGCAGCCAACCATCAGTAGATGGTTTGTCTTGGGTATGTACATATTGATAAGAGGTGCCAAACCAGCATACCGCTGGTACCAATCGAACGAACCAACGTCTTGACTGTATCTGTTGTCCCAGTAAGATTCATCTCCGTAGGCTTGAGGCTGCCCTGTCCCTTTCGTCATACTTCAACTTCATTAACGACACCCCAACCTGAAAACGACATACCAGCTTCTTGATCAACTGTTTATACGCTTTTAAAATGTATCAGTGGACTACAATGACCTGAACAAATGAAGCACCATCTCCTCTTCCTCGATGGCAAACAGAACATAAGGACTTTCTTACTTCAGACGCAAAACTCCGTAATCTTCAGTAAGTTCAAATTTCAATACTGAGTCCCGTCGGTATTTTCGCTCATGTAACATTATCAGATAAAAGTTTTACGATGAAATGTATGCGGCTGTCAGTAAGTACACTCGGGTGTTGCACTTCATAACAACCCAAGTACACTGGTCTCAGTAGTTGCATTTGATCGAGAATGTTTGTGACTTAAGGTATTTAGCAGATTACAGATAACTAGGTTTGTATTCTTCTTCCTTATTATCACGTCATACTTTATGGTCACTTCATCTCCAGAGCCCCAGCATCTAACTTTCCCCAGAAGAACAACCCCATTTGCCCACAGATGATCTGATCAATTTATTAACCTACTGTCTCCATATTAGCAGCTAGAAATTCTTCGAGCCACGAGAAGGAGCAATGTGACGACGGGTTTGAGCACACAATTATTAGCAACAATCAGTCTATTACAATAATAACCATAACCGTGAAGGTCTTGGTTACTTGGTTTCGAAACCAACGTATCTTAGAGAATTTCAGACTAAGTAACGTTAAGGATGTTGGGAATAGGCTTGTAATGGTAAAATTTGACTTATTACTGCAGTCCAAAGCGTTCGATTACAACACAAATCACGAGCTTTCCACGTGAAATTCTTATCAAATACACAATCGGTGCAAAAAGATGCCCATGACAACATGTGCACCGGCAGGAACAATGGGAGCTTGCAATTGAAAACACCCAACAGCTGATCTATCTCACAACGTGGCCATCAATCTACACCATTCACCCAAAACAATCTTCACATCCACGCAGCCCTAAACACTATACACATACCCAGCAATCACAGTCTAACATTGCAGGTCACAAACGTCCCCACGCTTCCGCGCCCCTTGACATTGCTCGTCAAAAAGAAAAAAACGCCATGATTCTCACCTCCACAATTTCCCAAAAACCAACACCAGAAAACTTCCACCCCACACCTTCAACGCACTTGCCACTGTGATCGCCGGCATTGTCCCGACATGCACAAACACATCATCAAACCATGTCTCATATCACAACTCGGGAGCGGTCCAGCTACCTCATCAGCCAAAACAATCAATTAAACCCTAAACCTCAACCGGCCCAGACCTCCCCTCCCACCCCATCCCATCCCCTCACGCAACCATTCCAGCTGCAACGAGCTTTCAAATCAAGCACTCTCAGAACTAAATCTCGCCCCAAAGACTTGGTTTGGAGAAGCTCCAACCCACAGACTCTTACCTGCAAAACAAAGCTGCAAGATTAGGCCTCTGATCCGACGATGCGTGTGAGTGTATTGATAATTCGGTGTGAAGAAGAAGGCAAAACGCTCACAGTGCACACGAAAATCAGGCGGACGATCTAGGCCGTCGGCTTTACCAACGGCCAGATGGTAAGCAGGTGGATGTGGGTTAGGGGCGCGGGATTAGGGGGTCCCTGGTGTGGGTTCCGGGTAGTCAGGAGCATGGCCGGGGCTCTTCACCAACGCAACACAATTTAGAGGTCCAGAAGCTTCCACAGCATAAAATTAGGTCTCACACACTAATGTTTCTTTCTTTTCAGAAGCCTCCACTAGCTTGTTGCATAGTCATTGTATCAGATTTGTTATGTTTCCAAAAATATAGTCAGTAAACGAACTTAAATGCACAATTATTGATAGTTGAATATAAATTATTTTTAAAAAAAGTTAATTATTCATTTTAGAGAACAAGTTGGCTAGTTTAACCATGGACTGTGAGTGTGTTGGAGTATTTTTTATTTTTTCAGGATGATTTGGCTGTTTTAGACTATGTTATATCTCTAGTTGTTTGATGCTTAGTAAAAATAGTTGGTTGAGATTTTGTAAAATTTGACAATAACTTGACTATTTTATCATTGTGACTATTTTTTAAATAATCAAATCAGTTAAACTGTTTATTAAAACAAAACTTGGCTGTTGCTTGTTATTAAGTAATTAATCTAACATAGATGCTATTGTACTACATTTATTTTTTTGGTGCTAATTGTTTAATAGAAAGAAATATTTCTTAAGATTAGATTTATATTTATTTCTATTTATTAAAATAATATAAATATCTTTTATAATATTATAATAAATAAACTTATATGTGATAATAATTTTTTCCATTTTAATTACTACTAGATTTATTAAAAAATATAATTTTATCTTTAAAAGATATTAAGTTTTATTATTATTATTATTATTATTTTTTTTTAAGAATACTTTTACTAATCAGGTATATGTATACATTGATTCAAAAAATTATCTCAATATTTGTACTTATTCTATTAATTATCTTATTGCAATCCCTCTATAATCTCAAATGGCTTGCTACTTAAACAATAAACTAAATATTAACACTTTCATATCTAGTGCAAGAATTACAATAATTGGTTGTATCACCAAAGAATAATTAGACAATTTGTATAAGTAAGATATTAAGACAAATTTTCAAGTAATAAGTAATACTTTGTTGGTCTTCTTTTTGCCTTCAAAATGACTCTATATGATATGACATGCTATCTACAAGCTTAAGACTATCAAAGACATGAGAATATAGAACAAAAGACTTGAACTGGAAAGAGGTTTCAAGAAGAAACCAACAACGACTTGAATTATCTAAATAAGTACATGAACAATACCAAGAAAGGTGAGCTAGAATTCCAAGAGATATATTGTTGAGACTGAAAAATTCTTCAACCTTAACTCTAATATATACTCCTGTCTAGGAAGCTTCTTGATTAGCTTCTATCAAATGGCTAATAGAAATAAATTCTATCAAATGGCCTTAAGTTAGTACCTTTATTGTTAAAACATTTTATTTAAAGATCTAATTTTTATTGTGGTGTCGGGTAGAGAGAATTTGCTTTGGGAAAACGCCGGGTTCCTAGTTGCTACTAGAATTAGCACGGAACATGAGAAGAAGCCGTGCAAGTATGTTCTATATTTGCTCAATATTTGTTCAAGCTTTCAAATTATACTTATATTATACTTATACAAGTCTTGTACAAATATAAAATATAAATACTTGAACAATAGTTGTATAAATACTTATATAAATAATATATAATCCTTGATATAATACTTATATAAATACTTGTATAAATATTATGTATAATATTTGTAAAATACTTGTAAAATACTTGTATAAATACAAGTATATACACTTGTATAAAAGGTATAAGCAAAGTGTGTATGTATTCAAGTATATCTCAAAATACAACCGCATATGAGGAATACAAGTTACACAATAAGCTGAAATTAAATAAATCACTAAAAATTCATCCAATAATCAAATCAAGCGTGCTTATAGCCTATGGAAAGCCAATAATCCATTGTAAAACATATCAAAATTTCAGAAATAGATGACTTACCGTTTAAAAGTTATGGCTAAAAGAAGTAGGCACTAAAATTTCCAAGCAAATGCAAAGGCAGCAAAGCTCCTCTTCACTTCAGCCTTAGTTTTGATCACTTTCCTTCTCCAAATTGGACATGCAATAGCTTTTTAGAAAGCTCACTCCATCATCTAATTTGTTCTAAAATTTTGCATGCATGCCTCTCAAACTCCCAATTTTGTAGCTAGTTGATTCTACTCTTCAAACCCTAGTAATAATTTGCCCTCTTTGACACTTCGCGGCTCATAAAACTTTCATCAAAGCTCCAAATGTATTGATTTTTGTTTTTGTAGAAATTTTACACAAGCTAATATAAGCAACTAAATTATCAAAAAGATTGAAGAGACTGTCCGACTTAGGTGGTTGAACAAAGTCTCTGCCTCTCTTCATCGGGTGGCAGCAAACCCTTTCCCACTCTCAAGCTCACAACTTTTGCTCTCTAACTCCAAATGCTACAAGAGATGTCTTGATAGAAAGCTAGAACAATTTTCCACACTTTCTATAAATTTCACTAAGAAAGAGTTGAAATCAAACTTGCAGTGGCAGCTCAAAGTTTCTGCCCCTCTTCATTGGATGGCAACAAACCCTACTCTACTAAAACAAGCATAATTTTTTGCTCAAAATTCCAAAACAAGCAAGTGAGTAGGTTCTAGAATCCTCACAACTCAAAGAATATACGCACCAATTTTCATTACAAATGCTTCTATCTCCTTGGACCTATCTCTCTCCAAAGATCACCATTCAAAACTGCCCTTAACCCTCGGTCTAGCAAGAGGAGTATATCTCCATTTCTTTCCATATTAGACTATGAGACGCCCACATGGGCAGCCAAAT